>JASVEL010002334.1:0-60792 GCA_032618575.1 Nicotiana noctiflora | reverse complement strand
TGTTTACCACTACCTTCAGCGGTGCGACGTCAGAGGATCCTCAGGATTTCTTATTTAGTTGCCATGAGATTCTCAAGACTATGGGAATAGTGAAGTCCAATGGAGTTGACTTATGTACATTCAGGCTTTCGGGATCCGCCAAGACTTGGTGGAGGGATTATTGTTTGACTCGACCAGCAGGGTCCCCGACTTTATCATGGGATCAGTTTGCAGAGTTATTCTGGAGAAGTTTCTCCCTGTTACTCAGCGGGATGCACTTCGGAGGCAGTTTGAGCGCCTCCAGCAGGGCACTATGACGGTCACTCAGTGTGAGACGAGATTTGTTGATTTGGCTCGTCATGCAGTGGTGATACTTTCCACAGAGCGGGAGAGGGTCCGCAGGTTCATAGATGGGCTTAATCAGCCAATTAGACTTTAGATGGCTATAGGAGTGGGGAGTGATATTTCATTTTAGGAGGCAGCTAATACAGCACGTAGAGTTGAGATGGATCTTGCTCGGGGAGGAGGTTATTCTTCAGACAAGAGGCCTCTTCATTCAGGCAGGTTTAGTGGTTCTTCTTCTGGTGGCAGAGAATCTTTTGACAGAGGCCAGTCTTCCAGGCCTTTCCATTCCACCCTTCAGGCTTCACAGGGTGGACCAGGTGATCGTGGGTTTCGTGGGCGGTATTCAGATCAGCCTCCTATTAATGCTCAGCCTCTTCAGAGTGTTTGTGGAGGCCATTCAGGTCGTCAGGGCCAACATCCCTATCAGTCTAAGAGTTGCTACGGTTGTGGTGACCCAGGTCATTTTGTCAGGTTCTACTCTCGAGCAACTGGAAACTCTCAGCAGTGGGGCCCTCGTCCTATCATTCAGGCCCCAGCTGATCCTCAGCCTGCCCAGCCAGCCAGAGGCGGGGTAGAGATTATAGAGGTGGAGGTCGAGACCGTAAAGGTGGAGACCGTCCAGCCAGAGGTAGAGGTCAGCCAGCTGATGGCCGTCCTAGAGACGTAGCTTAGTGGGGAGGTGCAGATCCCCGATTCTATGCTTCACCAGCCAGGCTAGAGGCAGAGGCATCAGATACTGTGATTACATGTACCATTCTTGTGTGTGACAGAGGTGCTTCAGTATTATTTGACCCTGGATCTACATATTTATATGTGTTTTCCTACTTTGCACCGTATTTGGCCGTGCCCAACTATGCTCTGGATATTCCAGTTTATGTGTCTACACCGGTGGGTGACTCTATTGTAGTCGACCGGGTGCATCGTTCGTGCGTAATTATATTTGGGGGTCTTGAGACCCGTGTTGATCTGTTGCTTTTGGATATGGTGGATTTTGATGTCATATTAGGGATGGACTGGTTGTCCCCATACCATGCTATTCTAGATTGTCTTGCTAAGACTGTGACCTTGGCCTTGCCAGAATCACCGCGACTAGAGTGGAAAGGTACCTCAAGCCACTCTGTTCGCACCGTTATTTCCTATGTTAAGGCTCGGCGCATGGTCAAGAAGGGGTGTCTAGCTTATTTGGCATATGTTCGTGATTCCAGCACGGAAGTTCCTTCTATTGATTCAGTTCCTATTGTAGGGAGTTTCCCGAGGTTTTCTCTTCAGACCTGCCGGGCATGCCACCCGACAGGGATATTGATTTCTGCATTGATCTGGCACCGGGCACTCAGCCCATCTCTATTCCACCCTATCGTATGGCCCCACCGGAGTTAAAAGAGTTGAAAGACCTTCTTGAGAAGGGCTTCATCAGGCCCGGTGTTTCCCCCTGGGGAGCACCTGTATTGTTTGTGAAGAAGAAAGATGGCTCGATGCGGATGTGTATCGATTACCTGCAATTGAACAAAGTGACAATAAAGAATAAGTATCCACTGCCGAGTGTGAGCACGTGATTTTTGCCCTATACGAGAATTACTCCCAAAATGTCAAAAAATAAAAGAGTTTTGTGTTCGTTTGCAACATTTGTGGATTACACGTTCTTTTTCTTATTGTTTGCATTTGTGTGCCCATGTCTATTTGTTTAAATTAAAATATGTTGCATTTATATTTTTAGGATTAGTTCCGTACTTAGAAATAGTTAAGTTTTATTTTTGCGAAAATGAAAAATCATAAAAAAGGGGTATTTTTCGTATTTCTTGTCATTTAATGCACAATTTGGTAGTTAATTATGTTAACTGTTACTAAAAATTTAATTATAGGCATTACAAGTCGATCTGATTATATATATATATATATATATATATATGTATATATAATGCAACATAGAGTTTAGTTTTAGGAAATAAGGGAATCAGATTTGGGCCAAAACCTAGTCCAAAACCAGGCCCAATCGAGTCATCTTTGGTCCAGTCCAACTCGTCCTCAATCGTGGCCGTTCATTTCGAATTGATCCTAGGGCCACGATCTCCCCTGTCTACCCGTTCAGGAAGCACCGATCTGGGCCGTTCGATTCAGTAGATCCAACAGGCCAATGCTTCACCCCCATAACCCGAGTTTGCCCGGCCCAATCCACTCACAGACCAACCCGGTTTCGATGATGCCCAAACGACATCGTTTGGATAAGTGAAATGATCCAGGCCGTTGATCCCATCAGATCAAACAGCCAGGATTCGTTTCCCACGCGAGTATATATTCTCAAAGGTTCACCCAGCCCCCAAGCCGCACCCCCTTACCTTCATCGTCTCTCTTAGAGACGAACTAAGCCTCGCCATCCACCACCGTGCTCCGCCTGCCGGAAATCGCCTCATGGCGGTTCCGGTAGGCCAAACCACCCCAAATTTACACCAACCCTTCTCCTCACCTCCCTCTCCTCGAATTCGGCCTTCGTTGGTCTCGAATCTGTTTCAAACGTGTCGAATATTGAATCAAAGGTCGCCGGGATTTGAAATCCTATCCCAAACCACACCAAACTCACCCCAAGCCCTCCCATGACCTCCCTCATACCCCTACCAGCCCCGGTTTGGCTCGAATCTTGCCAGAACTGGCCGAGCCCCAAAAACGGCCACATAAACCCTAAAAATCCAAAATGGGGTCTTCGTCCAAAATTGATAAGAGGTTGAGGTCTAATGAACCTTAATCTAGGTGTTCTCGACCGAGAACACCCCGATTAAGGCCCATTTGGCTTCAACGATTCAAGTCTGAGGTCAAGCCTGGTTCTTGGGTGATTTCAGAGGTACTCCTCCGCTTTCTTTGCTCCGCATTGATTTCTCTGTATGTGTTTGGTTCTTGTTTGTTTACAAATTTTCTAGCATTCTTTCTTTCTATCCTAGGACTCTTTATTTGGTCAATTGTTGTTCTACTCTTTAAGACCTTTTATTTGGTCGATTCCTTCTGTTTTCAGTAGTTAAAATGAATCGTATGTTCAGTTTGATTAAGGTCGTCAAGCAATTAATTCATATTTGATTGGTTCCTTGATTCTGCCTGAAATATCATGAATCAAACTGTAGGTCGATCATGTGTTATCTATTATGTGTGTTGTCATCAACTAATCAATGTGGTCGATTAGTTTTCGTAGGTCTTGTTTATTAGTATTTTTATGGCGGATTACATACGGAACCACTGTTGGATTGTGCCTATTTGTGATTAAGTGATGTTTGGATATAGCTGAAAGATCCCTTGAATCAAGAGGTTAGTTTTTAGGATTAAATGTCCTGCACAGCCTAGTGGAGCCTGCTGTTACAGCAGGGCACTCCACCAGGTTTGCACTTCACATTTTAATTAATTAAAGCCCACACTTAAAGAAAACTTAGTGGTTAAAATAGAGAATATAATGGGCTGGCAGAGAAGGGATGGGCAAGGTTTTTTAATTGGGTTTTCTGACCATCCAGGTTGAAAGGGTTGGCTATAAGTATAGAATGATAGATACAGTGGAGGGGAGACTTTTTGAGAGCATTCTGAAGCATATAGATAGATACACACAGACCTTAAACAAAAAGATTGAAGAAAAATAGCTCTTAGACAGAGAATAGGCATCATTTCTTCGAGAGAAAACATAGTGAAAGTTTTGATTCTTCTTGGGTTGCCATTTGATTCCTGGTTACTGTTTCATTGGATTCTTGTTTGAAGTTCACACGGATCCCTTGCATCTATTTCTGGGTCGGTTGTTTCTGCTGGTCGAGGTTTTGTTACTGGTTTGCTGAGTGTTGTGTTTGGCTACTGCTTTTGTTGTGTTGGGCTACTGTTGTTGCTGTTCTGTCCTGTTGCTGCTGTTGTTGTTGTGTCTTCTGCTACTGCAACTGATTTCTCCTCATTGTGATTTCCAGGTACTCTTCTGTTCGATTAGAAGCTGTAATGGTGATTTGATTGAATGAAAGTGAAGGCTCAGTTAAATTTTAGTGCTATTATATACTGTATAGTTCAACATTGTTATTAATGTTAGTATTAGTTAGATTTGAGGTTTTAATTGTATTGTAGAATGTAATAGTAGAAAAACAAACACAAAAACATTTGTAATGGCTAGTAATGTAGTGGTAGTATATCACTTATCTTAATTAGGTAAAAACTTTAAAACATAAGTTATCATATCACAGTTTTAAAACCATTAATTGATCTTCACAGTAGTTTTCGTAGACTAAAAGCACATAGCTAACCATATTGTCATGAATCTGTATATAGACATAAGTAGGATTTAAAGAAGAAAACACTAGATTGAGCTGTGATTCATCTATAATTGGGATAATAACTCTGTAATGAACTAGGTCGTGGTAAAGTTCGTTGTGAAGTTATGCTAAAATCTTAAAGCCATTTGAATTTAGGAATGTGAGTGTTCAGTTGAGTAATTAGACTATAAAATCACTGCTCATGTAGTTAATTAATTTTTAAGGATCGGGAGTTCAGATTTGGTCAAGTTTTAAAAGGGAAACAGCTAGATAATATAACGACTTAATCAGAACAGATTGGTGATGACAAGGGGATAAGCTCGTAACCAAATCAGTGATATAATTGCTACCTTTTGCATAATTCACCTTAGCCTTAGATAGCTTGTAAGTAATTAGTCTAACTGTTCTTCAGGTTTCTTATACAATGAAACCGCTTTCTCAGAACTAGTATGAACTTCAAGTGTTAGTGTAAACTCATTAATAGAGGAAGAAGTAGTCTGTAGTTCAAGCTTTTGTGTGTAGTAGATAATTGATTCGTAGTTAATGTTGATAATTCGTGTACTGATTTTCTTTATTGATAAATAAAAGTGCAAGTTAATTCCTTTGTTAATTCCAAATGTGTGGGCTTGTCTTTAGTCATTTACTTATACCATTATTATTCCTATTTGGTCTGGGCCTGATTAGTGGCGTGGGCCTGAACCATGTTCATACGACTGCTGGGCCAGCAACTGAATGCCCATGTCAGGTTTGGTTCTCTAAAGACATGGACCTGCTTATAATGTAATAAAGCCGACTCCGGAGATCTAGGCCCAATAACAACATAAATTGACGAGCCGGGAATGTTTGGTAACATAATAGATTAAGGAAAAAACATACGTAAAAAATATAGTCGGGTTAGGATTGGCCTTTAATAAAAGTGAAATGAGCCTCGCCACACTAAATACACAATTGCGGGGCCCTCAAATAAAATTATTATAAAAAGCATAGACTCGGGAAGATCGTTTAGCAAATTTCACAGGTCTTTCCCAAAGTTAATAAAGACGATAGACTCTGTAGGCATGATTTGCAAATAAATTATTTTCCTAAACACGGGTGCGCATTTATGTGACCCAAATCCTACTCTCGGCGAAACTGAAACACATTAAGGTCACAGGCGTACCGGTTGCGGTGTGACTCGAAATATGTTTTCGTGACGTCGCAATTCTTTTAAAATCGAAAAGCGGAACATTAGTAGCACCTAATTAAAATATATGAAGAAATCAGATAAAAAACAAAAATTGCAGTTGAGCGACCATTCTAGAACCACGGAATCCGAGAGTGCCTAACACCTTCTCCTGGGTTAACAGAATTCCTTATCCAGGTTTCTAGTTTCGCAGACTGTATTACGGAGTCATAAATTTCTTCGGTTCGGGATTAAACCAGTGACTTGGGACACCATTATTTTTCCAAGTGGCGACTCTGAACTAAATAAATAAATCCCGTTTCGATTGTCCTTTAATTGGAAAAACTCCCTCGCGCTCTCGCGAGCACGCGTAAAAAGGAGGTTTGACAGTTCTGGCGACTCCACTGGGGATCAGATAATTCGACCCAGAACTTCGGTTCAGGGCTTAAGAATTCGAGCTCAGTTAAATTGCTGTTTTTGTCTATATCTGATTTTATTATATGTGCTACATGTCTACCGCTTTGATACTAGTTGCACTATATATACAAACTGCTATATGTTTACCGCTTTGATATTGCGTGAACTGTATATAAAATTGTGCCGAGAACCCTTCACTTCTCACCCCCGGGGATGTGCTCACTGGTTGAGACTCCTTATTCTGTTAGTGTCATACCCCGAAATAATAAAGAGGCTCGGAAAGTTTCTAAGCCGGTTGGCATTTTGGTTCCCGGAAAGGAGCTCCTTCCTCAGCCCGAGTTGTCCGCTTGGGTACACAGTCTAGATCATGTACCGAGGTTTTGAACTTAGAATAACGTATCTGCATAACGGATCCCTAGTAGGAAACGCTTATTTGCATCACGTTGCATTTGACTTAGGGGACTCAACACAGGGGTTGTTTCCGTCTAGGACAGGCAACCTGAAATGAAAAGACCATCCTGCTATACCATGTTTGTTTTCAGCATTTATTCGGACTTGCATGCTGACCGGCTTCTAAATACTGAAGAAAAACGAAAAACAAAAGGAAACAGTATGTGGAAATAGATATTTTTCAGAAAATACAAAAATGTGTTTTACCAACAAATCAATAATTTAGTCTGCTAATAAAAGACGACGGAAGAATGACTTTGCCAACAAAATGGTTTTCTTAACCAAATGTGTTTTCTTTGTCGGTCAATAAAAGAAAAAAAATAGTTTGTTTTGACGGACCGAACTACGCGGGTTTGATTCTCACCGGATGTGAGATACGTAGGCAACCCCCGTCGGGTCCAACTTGCCCTTTTTCAAAAAATATACCAAAATTGTGAATTTCGAAAAAAAAATAGTCCAATCATTGCTAGCCAAAATGATCTTCTTCTTTAAATAAATGTGCAGGATGAGCACGATTCAAAATGAACCCTTTTCACTCATGACTAAAATCGCGGTACAAATACGACTATGGTGGGATGATCTAGGCAAAGAAGGGCAGGATGAGGTTAAGAAGTATTTGAAAGGTCTCACAGGTCTGCTTGAAATAAAACCTCGAGGGGACATCATAAGAGCATTAGTCACATATTGGGACTCCGTGCACAATGTCTTTCACTTCTCGGACTTCGAGCTCACCCCAACTGTGGAGCAGATGACCGGATACATTGGAAACACTGATATACCATTGGGGCATCAATATCTAATCGCTCCCAGGGTTGTCGCCATACATCGGTTTTTAGACTCACTGAAGACAGCCAGAACGGTACGTAACCCACATCTAGCACAAGGGTTTTGTACTTTAAACTTCATCTATCAAAGGTACGATCATGTGGGAGGTTTTGAAAAGACAGAGAACAAATTCTGCAGCAAGGGTAATCGCCAGAAATGGGAGGAGCACTGACGAGTTGCCTTCATGATAGCCTTCTTAGGACTCGTGGTATTCCCGAGGAAAGACGGGAACATTGATATAAAGGTAGCCGGAGTCGTCAGTACTTTGCTTGACCAAAGCAAAAGTACTCTTGCTCCCATGATACTATCAGACATATATCGAGCTCTCACAACCTGCAAAGCCGGAGGAGATTTTTTCGAAGGCTGTAATTTACTGCTACAGATGTGGATGATCGAGCACCTGTGTCGTCGCACCCAATTCTTGAAATATGGGTTGGTTGAGAAAACTTGCATAAGCGAATTCTATACAATGATTGATAGGACCGTCTTGCCTGAAGGAACATTGGCATGGAGGGCATACTTTCAGGCTCTCAGCGCAAGTCAAATACAATGGACGTTGGGTTGGTTACAGATAGACAGAATCGTGTACATGCCAGCGGCTAGGTCCCGCTTTCTCTTAATGGGACTTAAGAGCATTCAACCTTATGCGCCCCATCGGGTTTTGAGACAGCTTGGGAGGTGCCAGATAGTACCCAAAGAAGAAGACCTGAGTACCCAGGTTATTGAAATTGGTCCCGATGGTCAATTCCCAGAAGTAAGGGTCCGCCAGATCTGGAGCAAATGCCAATATCTGGAGGCAAACACTTGTGTGCAGGATCGAGCTAGAGGAGAGGTTGTACCCGGATATCTTACTTGGTACAAAGGAGAAACATCGGGTGAAAGACCAGCCAAAAGACCTCACCTCAGGGAATTTGCTGAAGTGTCACAAGAACAATGGGACTGGTTAGCTAAGGAAGAGGTTTACGGAACAAGGATTGGCAAGATAGAGCAACGGGTCCAAGATCTCCAATTTGAAAAGTATACGCAAGCTACCACCGACGAAGGAGATAAAAAGAAGTTGGCACAAGAAAATGACTTTTTGAGAGCTCAAATCCAGCAAATGAAAAGGGATGTTGACAAACAGTTGAGGAGTCGAGCAGACGAAAAATTGATAAAGGGTTTGAAAAACCAAGTTGCCGATGTCCAAAGAGAATTGGAAGAGTCAAAGACCCAAACAATGAGGATCCGTGCTAGCTGGAGAAAGGAGGCACATCAACATTCACTTCACCTACAACGGGTGGAAGAAGATTACACTGAGATCATCACTAGTCTAAGGGAAGCGAATGTTATCCTCAGGGAGCGGGTTTTCAAGCAAGCCCGAGATGCCAGAGCAGACCTCGACCGTTGCCACGATTTGATGGCCCTATTGCAAGAACAAGTGGATAGGCTCTTAGACCAAGTCACCAACAATGCTCGAAGATTGGGGCGAAAATACAACAGATAGAACGGCTACTCGGAGAAAGGGACATGATCAAGGACAGAATTGGAGAAATCGGGCACTATGTTACCATGAAGTGTTTAGCTTGTGAACAACTGCCCCAGCCCGCCCTTTTTGCTTCGGTTATGGGCTATGTTCATCAGATCATGAGAGAGTTAAGAGGAATACACAAGGACCTCACACCAAGGCCCGCAGCAAGGCCGAATGATGCCTCACGGGCCCCCAGGAATTTTAGAGCATTAGACTTCTGATTTAAAAATGTAGTTTGAAATATTGAGTCAAGCTGGTTGGCATTTTATTTTTTCGAGTCAAGCATTCCTCTATTTTGTCGATTATTGTAAGACATGTTTTGTAACTTTAAGGTTTTATTTGATATAAAAGTTTCTGAATTTTGCAACAATCATGTTACCAGAACTACGCTCGGTCTGATTCACGCGGGGACGTGATACGTAGGCAATCCACATAAGATTCGACCACCACTAGAAAAGGAAAAGAACACGAAGATTAATAATAATAAGGCTTTCAAGGATAATTGAAAAAGGAAAAAAAAGAAAAAAAAAGAGAAAAAGAAAAGAAAAGAAGTTGGAATGACGCATGTGATGAGAACATATAGAAAGGGTTAATTGATTAGGTGCATTGCATCCCAACGTGCGATAACATGCCTGTTAAATTCGGTAAGCTAACAAAGTTTGTTGCATTCCAGAAAAGTTTAGCAGTTGGTTTGACAGAATATACTGGCCAACCACCACTACCGTACTAGATCTAAAGGGCCAATTCCAGCAAGTATGTCCAGTTCCGGTAAAAGTCTCAAAGAAGAGAAATCAGAGATACAGATCATGAAAGAAGAGGTAGATCGGTTGAAATAGCAGATAACAGAGATGCACCTAGCCTGGGCTAGGGGACAGTCTTCACCAAACCTCCCTACTCTCGCATCCGCTCCAGAACACCCACCCCTTGATCCTTCGACAAGCGCACCCACTCTATCCATACTACCAAGGGGAAAACCCTTATGCCACCCAAATTCCACCAGCCAAACAAAATCCTTCTCCGGTCACCCCTGTTTTTGTGGCACCCCCACCTGCTGCTCTACAAAAGTCGTCCGGTGAGCCGCGTGTTCAAATCCATGACAATTCTTACTATCCTCCCGAGCCTACCTTTAGGGCTCCTGAACCACATCCACACACCCCTCACTGGGATAACCCGGCAGAACCGGAAAAGCACTTCCAAAGTTCGGAACATGAGGAAGTTATTAGAAAAGTTAAAAGCATGGAGCAGTCCTTCAGGAATATGCACGGTTTGGGCAACCAGGTCAGTGTCGCTTACAAGGATCTGTGTCCATTCCCAGATGTCCAGTTGTCGGCCGGGTTCAAAATGCCCAAGTTTGACCTATACGAGGGGCATGGTGATCCTGTAGCCCATCTTCGAGGGTTTTGTAGTAAAATGCGAGGAGCCGGAGGACGGGACGAGATTCTGATAGCTTACTTCGGTCAAAGTTTGGGGGGATCTGCGCTGGAGTGGTACACTAGACAGGATCCCAGCAGATGGTTTACGTGGGATGATTTGGCTCAAGCATTTATTGGCCAGTTCCAGTACAATCTTGAAATAGTCCCCGACCGCTTATCATTGCTAAAATTAGAGAAGAAACCCGCTGAAAGTTTCAAAGAATTTGGTTTCCGCTGGAGGGAACAGGCAGCAAGGGTAGATCCGCCTATGAGAGAGAACAAGATGGTGGATTACTTCTTACAGACACTGGAGCCAACCTATTTCGGACATCCGGTGACGTCCGTGGGAAAGTCATTCACTGAGGTGATAAAGATGGGGGCTATGATCGAGGAAGGCTTGAAAGCCAACAAGATTATGAGCTATTCAGCGTTGAAAGCCACCACCCAAGCTATTCAAAGTGGTACCGGAGGAGTGCTTGGGAAAAAGAGGAAAGAAGAAGTCATGGCAGTTGAGTCCGAAACATGGTTCAGAAACAGAGGCCCCGCACCCCAGTATAACGCGCCACAACCTCACCACCAAAATTACTTCCACAATCCATATAACCACCCGCAACACTACTATCCGGCACCCGATCCCCATTTTACTGTCCATCACGCACAGTCATATGCCACACCTCCCGTCCAGGCACCATGGCGTGCGCCGAATCCACAGAATAATTACCCACCCGCAAGAGCCTATAGAAATCCCACGGGTGCGGGCTTTCGTCCGAACCAAGCATTCAAGAGCGACAGGGCGCCAAGGCCAAAGACTTTCACTCCCTTGGGGGAGTCTTACACCAATCTGTTCCACCGTTTGAAGCAAGTAGGGTTGCTAAATTCGGTCGAGGCTAAGCTACCAAACCTTCTTCCAAAGAATCTGGATCATTCAATAAATTGTGCATACTGCTCAGGATGTCCGGGGCACGACACGGAAAAGTGTTGGCGATTGAAAACAGCCATCCAGGAACTCATCGACACTCGCCGAATTGAGGTCCAGACTCCAGCGGAGCCCAACATCAACCAAAATCCACTTCCAACTCATCATGAGACCAACATGATCGAGTTGGTACGGGTAGCAGAAGGAAAGGAGAAAACCCCTCAGACTGTAATGATGATCAAGTCTAGTGGGGTAGGAATGAGAAAAGAGCCAAGCCTTGATGAGTCACTCATTTGCAAGAAGGACGTGCAAAGGGGGTCGGAAGCAGAAAAGGGAAGCGTGAACAAAGTGCCGGGGAGGCCGGGGGAAGTAAAAATAACTGTACCAGGGGTGGCAACCAAACCCATCTTGATGGTAGCAGGTGTTCGAGTGGATCCTTTCATCATCAAGCCAGCAATACAGTTGCCAATAGCTGATAGCAAGGCTATTCCATGGAATTATGATCGGGTCACGACAACCTACAAAGGAAAGGAAGTTAAAGAGGATGTTCGCGAAGCGCAAGGGTTAACCCGCTCAGGGAGATGTTTTGCCCCAGCGGAATTAAGGAAGACTACTTCGGCAACAATGAAAAAGTCGGTAACTGACGAAGAGGCAGAAGAATTCCTGAAAAAGATGAAGCTACATGATTACTCTGTCTTAGAACAGCTGAAGAAAACCCCTGCGCAAATCTCATTGCTATCCATGTTGATACATTCTGAAGAACATCGGCAAGCTTTGATGAAAGTTTTAAATGAGGCCCACGTACCTGATAAAATTTTTGTGAGTCATTTGGAAAAGATCACCAATAGGATCTTCGAAGCGAACCGGATCACCTTCACCGATGATGAGTTGCCTGAGGAAGGCACCGAGCACAACAAGGCTTTATATCTTACGGTAAAATACGAGGAGTCGGTGGTTACCAAAGTCCTAGTCGACAATGGGTCCAGTGCGAACATTTGCCCTCTCTCTACACTAAATAAGTTGAAAGTGGATATCGGCAGGATACGCAAGAACAACATATGTGTCCGAGGGTTTGATGGAGGAGGCAAGGCGTCGGTCGGGGACATAGTGTTAATCTTGACAATTGGACCAGTGGAGTTCACCATGGAATTCTAGGTGCTGGACATGGTAGTGTCATATAACCTTCTGATAGGGCGACCGTGGATCCATGCCGCAAGAGCATTTCCATCCAGCCTACACTAACTCGTCAAGTTTGAGTGGGACCAATAGGAGATCGTCGTCCATGGAGAGAATGATCTACAGCCAGGCACCATCGTCCCCTTTGTTGAGACAGAAGAAGATGTTGGGCCATGGGTATACCAGATCTGCGATGTGGTATCCGCCAACCGAGTTCTAGAAGGGGAATGCATTCCCAATGACAGAATAATTACCGCAGACGTCATGGTGGTTCATGAAATGCTGAGAAACGGTTTCGTACCCGGCAAAGGTTTAGGTGCATCTCTGCAAGGAATCATACAACCGGTATACGTGGTCGAAAATGTGGGAACCTTCGGCTTGGGATTCAAGCCAACATCAGACGACATCCAGCGAGCCAAGAGGAATAAGCAGAAGACATGGGTGCTCCCGAAGCCTGTTCCGCGCCTTTCCCGATCTTTTGTCAGGTCTGGAGTAAGAGGACATCCGACGACAAAGGTTCCCAATCCTATGGTTAGGCCAGACGAAGAGTTCTTAAGAAAGTTCGAGGACCTATTCGCAGATGTATGCATGCTCGAGGATGGCGAAGGATCCAGCCATGCCGAGATACGGTTTGTGGGATCAAAAGCAAAATTGAATAATTGGAAGGCTACTCATCTCCCTGTCCGGAAGGAGTCTTGGTAGTTTGTTTTGGATTTTTCTCTTTCGAAATTTTGTGTTGGGGTTGTCCCCGGAGTAAAATCCGTTTGTTTTAGTTCATTTTGATTTGAGTTTGCAAGTTTGTTTTTCCTTGTACTGTTCCCATTAATGAAATTTTGTTCCCTTCGTGTCTAATTTTGTTTATTTTCCTTCTTTTCTACTTTTCTGAACAGCTTTCTTTCGACTTATCTTAATGATATGGCGTGCTTAAAGATTAATCAACCCAGTCTAGAAAGTCAATCGGGTTTGGAAATAATAACGCATGAAATAAGAAGTGATGAGAGTGAATCGGAATACGGCGATGACGAAGCCGTAGAAGAAATCGGTGAAGAATTAAGTCACTTCGAGGAAAAACCCAAACCAAATTTAAATGACACTGAGGCTGTTAATCTGGGGAACACCGATGACGTCAAAGAAACCAGAATAATTGTCCATATTGAACCCAACCTGAGAGAAGAGTTGATCAAAACACTCATGGAGTTTAAAGACATTTTCACATGGTCGTACGACGACATGCCAGGACTCAGCACTGACCTAGTGGTTCATAACTTACCCACTGATCCGGCATATCCTCCCGTCAAGCAAAAATTACGGAAATTTAAGACGGAGATAAGTGTAAAGATCAAGGAGGAAGTAACCAAGCAGTTGCAGGCAAAAGTCATTCGTGTCACTCGATACCCTGAATGGTTGGCTAACGTAGTACCGGTGCCAAAGAAAGACGGAAAGATCAGAGTATGCGTGGACTACCGCAACCTCAACAAGGCGAGTCCTAAGGATAATTTCCCGCTTCCCAATATCCATATCCTGATTGATAATTGCGCCGGGCGTGAAATCGGATCCTTTGTGGACTGTTATGCGGGGTATCATCAGATCTTGATTGATGAAGAGGACGCAGAAAAGATGGCTTTTATCACGCCGTGGGGGACTTATTGCTACCGGGTGATGCCATTCGGTTTGAAGAATGCAGGGGCAACATACATGAGGGAGATGACTACGGTATTCCATGACATGATACACAAGGAAATTGAAGTGTACGTGGATGATGTGATCATAAAATCTAGACGTCGAGAGGACCACGTTGCTGACCTCAGGAAGTTCTTTCAAAGACTTCGAAGATATGATATCAAGCTCAATCTGGCCAAATGCGCATTCGGAGTCCCATCAGGAAAGTTGCTAGGATTCATCTTCAGCCGACGGGGCATAGAGTTGGACCCATACAAAATCAAGTCCATTCAGGAGCTACCCCCGCCGAAGAATAAAACAGAGGTAATGAGTCTGTTGGGAAGGTTAAATTACATCAGTAGGTTTATTGCTCAGCTTACGGCAACTTGTGAACCCATATTCCGTCTGTTGAAGAAAGACGCTGCGATAGAATGGACGACAGAATGTCAGGAAGCGTTTGACCAAATCAAAGGGTATCTGTCAAACCCGCCCGTACTAGTTCCGCCTGAACCGGGCAGACCCCTGATTCTTTATCTGACGGTTTTGGAAAATTCATTCGGCTGCGTACTGGGGCAGCATGATCTTACTGGCAGGAAGGAACGGGCCATTTACAATCTCAGTAAGAAATTCACGGTCCACGGGGTTAAATACACTCATTTGGAAAAGACCTGCTGTGCTTTGACTTGGGTAGCCCAAAAGCTGAAACATTATTTGTCTTCTTACACCACTTACCTCATTTCGCGTTTGGATCCGTTGAAATATATTTTCCAGAAACCTATGCCTACGGGGAGGTTAGCAAAATGGCAAATATTACTTACGGAGTTCGACATCATATACGTGACAAGGACGGCTATGAAAGCTCAAGCCCTAGCTGATCACTTAGCTGAGAATCCTGTTGATGACGGAGACGAACCTTTGAGGACGTATTTTCCAGACGAAGAAGTATTGCAAATTGATGGGTTGGAGTTAACCGAGGATCCGGGGTGGAAGCTTTTCTTCGATGGAGCGGCGAATGCAAAAGGAGTCGGAGTAGGGGTTGTGCTCATCTCTGAAACAGGACATCATTATCCTGTTACTGCTCAACTGCGTTTTCATTGTACCAATAATATGGCTGAATACGAGGCATGTATCTTAGGGTTGCGATTAGCGGTGGACATGGATGTACAGGACGTCTTGGTCTTGGGGGACTCGGACCTTCTGGTACATCAGATTCAGGGAGAATGGGAAACCAGAGACTTGAAACTTATCCCGTATCGTCAGTGTTTGCATGATCTGACCAAGCGCTTTCGATCAGTAGAATTCAGGCACAACCCAAGGATGCATAATGAGGTTGCCGATGCTCTAGCTACTTTAGCGTCAATGCTACATCACCCGAACAAGGTTCGTGTCGATCCGTTACATATTCGGGTTCGGAATCAACATGCTTATTGTAATATGATAGAAGAAGAGATGGATGGTGAGCCATGGTTTCATGATGTCAAAGAGTACCTCGGGTTAGGAGTATACCCAGAGCAAGCAACTGGAGATCAAAAGCGAGCTATTCGGCGGTTGGCGAACGGATTTTTCCTTAGTGGAGGGGTGCTGTATAAAAGAACTCCAGATTTGGGATTGTTGAGATGTATAGATGCAGGTCAAGCCACAACGGTGATGACGGATATACACTCGGGAGTTTGCGGGCCGCATATGAGCGGATACGTATTGGCAAAGAAGATTCTTCGAGCAGGATATTATTGGCTCACTATGGAGCGGGATTGTATAAGTTTCGTGCGAAGATGCCATCGGTGTCAGATACACGGAGATTTGATTCATTCTCCGCCGACTGAATTGCATACAATGTCCAGCGCCATGGCCATTTGTTGCATGGGGTATGGATGTTATCGGACCTATAGAACCTGCGGCTTCCAATGGTCATAGGTTCATTCTGGTGACGATCGATTACTTTACCAAGTGGGTGGAGGCCAAAACCTTCAAATCCGTGACCAAGAAGGCGGTGGTGGACTTCGTACATTCCCACATCATCTGTAGGTTTGGAATTCCAAAGATAATCATCACAGATAACGGTGCCAATCTTAACAGCGGATTGATGAAGGAGGTATGTCAACAGTTCAAGATTACACACCGAAATTCCACACCATATCGTCCCAAAGCAAATGGTGCGGTTGAGGCGGCAAACAAGAATATAAAGAAGATATTGAGAAAGATGGTAGAAGGGTCTAGGCAATGGCATGAAAAGTTACCATTCGCACTGTTGGGTTATCGCACTACCGTCCGGACTTCGGTAGGTGCAACTCCTTACCTATTGGTGTACGGGACTGAAGCAGTAATAACAGCAGAAGTTGAAATCCCATCCCTCCGAATTGTCGTTAAAGCTGAGATTGACGATGATGAGTGGGTCAAAACCCGATTAGAGCAATTGAGCTTGATCGATGAAAAGAGATTGACAGCAGTATGTCATGGCCAACTGTATCAAAAGAGAATGGCAAGAGCATATAACAAGAAGGTACGCCCCAGGAAATTTGAAGTGAGACAACATGTGTTGAAGAGAGTTCTACCACATCAGACCGAAGCGAAAGGCAAGTTCGCTCCAAATTGGCAGGGACCATTTGTTGTGACTAGAGTGTTATCCAACGGCGCTCTTTGTTTAACTGATGTTGAGGAGAATATGCACTGATATGGCTATCAATTTTGATGCAGTCAAGAGATATTATGTGTAATTCTTTAATGCATTTGTCAACGCTTGGTTTCGTTCGTTTGTATTTGGCATTTTTCGGAGAATGCAATGACAGAGGCAATTTCTCTACTACCCAAACACTTTAACCATTGTTTCCCCCTTTGAGCCTTAATTATTCTTTCATATACCCTCTTTTGGAATCCTCAAGGAAGATGTATAACAAAATAGAAAAAGAAAAAGAAAAAAAAACACAAGAAAAAGTGAACTACGTTTGACCTGATTCCTCAAGAAGGATACGTAGGCACCACACGGCTCGGTCATAATAAAATAAAAATCAAAGGTCCCCCAAGCAACAAAACTGGGGCAGAAGTCATTGTTTCGTTTGAAAGATAGTGTGGATTCCGAAAGTTGTAATGAGCTAACCGTTGAGGTTAAACCCCTTTTTCTTTAGCCTCACGCGCAGAAACCACATTAAGAACCAAAAAGACCTCTCGATCAGTATTTGAGAAATGCCAAGTCATGCGAATGAAAGCCAGGAGCGACGCTCCGATCCTCGATTGAATCCAGGAATGCACAAACCAGAAAGGGATAATGCTTTAGAGGGAATCTCGTGGGCGGTTCCCCAGCCTGGAAAGAAAGCAAAATGAGAGAGCCTTAACGGTGAACACCCTCGCGGGCACCTTAAGGCGAAGAAAGCTGAAAGAAATAAAATGAGAGAGTCTTACGGTGAAAACCTTTACAGGCACCCTAAGGCGACGGGAGATCGAGAGAAATGAGAGAATCTCATTAGTGAAAACCCTTTGAAGGGCACTATGAGGTGACAATGCGAGATGGTTACAAGGTGTCCGCATGAGACAAGGTTGGGACATTTGTTTACTTCTAGCAAAACGCAGCCGTCAGAAAGTGATTGACATAAATAGACTGGGTAGATTAATCTTGAAGGAACGGCATAACCATTGGATCAATTATACATTCAGATAAGTTTTCTCAGTTTTGAGTTAAGAAGAGTTTTTCCCTTTCTTTTGTCATTCGCGGTCAGCATTCTTTATCTATCATTTTTCTCTTATTTTGTTTTCGAAAGTTGACTTTTCAAATCTTACTACCAAGTCTCCCAAAGTGATACAATGAAGATGAATAGGCGTGGAACGAGGCAATAAGGCAAAAGTCGTTCCGATATTAAGATTGGAACGACAAGTTGACTGAAAAGTTCACGGGAATTATGGAGTACGATGGACACATATTACACCTCCAGAAGATGATTTCTCACAACAGATCATCGACTAAATGGGTCTGACCAAACCGAAGGTTGGAATGAAAGGAGAGATGAGAGACTATCTCTGGAAAGAGCATCATCCCCAGCAAGTGGCAACGTCATCCCCAAAAGTTCGAGGGAGGCCAAGCAGCTGAAAGAGAAAAGGAAAATTGCCCCCAACAAGAGTGGCACGATCACTCACTGCGTTTTGAGAACTAACAATTTTTCTTTGATTTAAAGCAGGAAAAGAGGGTTCATCGGCGGAAAAGCATGCCACGTAGAAGGTCATCAAACTGGGGCAGAAAATTTTCTCCGATTGCGAAAATTTTCTTGAAAGCAAAACACCCGGTGGATAAGGATAGAAAACAACACGAGATTTCGGGAAATGCCCGTTCCGAGCAGAATAGTGTTGATAGAGGCCAGACAACACGAGGGGTGATCTTTGAGCCTGGTATCATCCCCAGCAGTCGTTGGAAAATGAAACACTAACTCTGAGATTCCCCCAGCAGCATTATATCCCATAAGTTTTCAAGGAGGCCAAAGCATGAGTCCTAGAGGAGGTCTGGCAAGAAGGAAGAAGAAAAGGGGTCCCCCGCCAGGGTAACAGTTAATGACATTTCAATCCCCAGCGAGCCCGAGAGATAATGATGGGCGAAGGAAATAGAAAAAGGGGAAATAAAGAATACTTTCCCAGCAGCATCATCTCCAGTAGGTAAGTAAATAGTTCCGAAGATATATCCAGCAGCCAAAGGAAAAGTAACACGACCCAGGGGGAAAGCAATTCCAAGACAAGATAATTCAGAAGAAAAGGTGGCCCAAGTGGCGATTTAGTTTTGAAGTTGTAGTTGAAGTCAGGGAGCCCGCCTGAAGAATGGAGTGGCGATTTCGTTTTGAAGTTATAGTTGAAGTCAGGGAGCCCGCCTGAAGAATGGAGTGGCGATTTTATTTTGAAGTTATAGTTGAAGTCAGGGAGCCCGCCTGGAGAATGGAGTGGCGATTTTAGTTTGAAGTTGTAATTAAAGTCAGAGAGACCGCCTGAAGAATGGAGTGGCGATTTATCTTGAAGTTGTAGTTGAAGTTAGGGATCCCGCCTGAAGAATGGAGTGGCGATTTATTTTGAAGATTGTAGTTGAAGTCAGGGAGCCTGCCTGAAGAATGGAGTGGCGATTTTTTTTAAAGTTGTAGTTGAAGTCAGAGAGCCCGCCTGAAGAATGGAGTGGCGATTTTATTTTGAAGTTATAGTTGAAGTCGGGGAGCCCGCTTGAAGAATGGAGTGGCGATTTTATTCTGGAGTTGTAGTTGAAGTGTAAGGCCCTGTAAAATTTTTGTGCATAAAACCTAGTAGATGTAGTTGAAGTCAGGGAGCCCGCCTGAAGAATGAAGAGGCGATTTTATTCTGAAGTTATAGTTGAAGTCAGGGAGCCCGCCTGAAGAATGGAGGGGCGATTTATTTTGAAGTTGTAGATGAAGTCTGGGAGCCCGCCTGAAGAATGGAGGGGCGATTTATTTTGAAGTTGTAGTTGAAGTCTGGGAGCCCGCCTGAAGAATGGAGTGGCGATTTTATTTTGAAGTTATAGTTAAAATCAGGGAGCCCGCCTGAAGAATGAAGTGGCGATTTATCTTGAAGTTCTAGTTGAAGTCAGGGAGCCCGCCTGAAGAATGGAGTGGCGATTTATTTTGAAGTTGTAGTTGAAGTCAGGAAGCCCGCCTGAAGAATGGAGTGGCGATTTTATTTTAAGTTATAGTTGAAGTCAGGGAGCCCGCCTGAAGAATGGAGTGGCGATTTATTTTTGAATTTGGTTGAGGAAAGCGGTTGAGTGCAACGGAAATCCCCAGCGTGAATCCAAGTTCATAATCAAAAGGAAGGCAACAAGGATCAGAAAGATAGGTTCAAACTTCGAAGGAGAATAGTTCGAAGATTACAAAAAGGGACCAATGGTCAGAGTTCGGCAATCAAGACAGGTCGAAATAACAATTGTCAGAAGAGAAGAAGCATGCGAAGAAACAGCAGGATGGCAAGGAACATGACAAGATCAAGTGGAAAAGATAGATAAGAATTTGCAACATTGTAACTTAATCTAGCTTCTTATTTTTGTTTAGCACGGTGTAATAAGGAGATCGGTTAAGCAGTGGCAACAGCAACAACAACAGTAACAACAAGATCACAGCAGTCATGGTAGTCCCAGCTACCAAAACTTCCCGAACTACATTGACCTGATTCCCTTTTAGCCAGGGATATGTAGGAGACCTTTTGAAGCAAGGTTCGGTCAAACTTTTCCAAAAATGCTTCATATGGAGTGCTTGAACGGGCAAAAATCGCTCGTATCCTCTCACTTATCTTTGCACGAAAACTCCTCATGTTTCCGCGCAAAGAGGGGCAGCTGTGAGCACGTGATTTTTGCCCTATACGAGAATTACTCCCAAAATGTCAAAAAATAAAAGAGTTTTGTGTTCGTTTGCAACATTTGTGGATTACACATTCTTTTTCTTATTGTTTGCATTTGTGTGCCCATGTCTATTTGTTTAAATTAAAATATGTTGCATTTATATTTTTAGGATTAGTTCCGTACTTAGAAATAGTTAAGTTTTATTTTTGCGAAAATGAAAAATCATAAAAAAGGGGTATTTTTCGTATTTCTTGTCATTTAATGCACAATTTGGTAGTTAATTATGTTAACAGTTACTAAAAAATTAATTATAGGCGTTACAAGTCGATCTGATTATATATATGTATATATATATATATGTATATATAATGCAACATAGAGTTTAGTTTTAGGAAATAAGGAAATCAGATTTGGGCCAAAACCTAGTCCAAAACCAGGCCCAATCGAGTCATCTCTGGTCCAGTCCAACTCGTCCTCAATCGTGGCCGTTCATTTCGAATTGATCCTAGGGCCACGATCTCCCCTGTCTACCCGTTCAAGGAGCACTGATCTGGGCCGTTCGATTCAGTGGATCCAACGGCCAATGCTTCACCCCCATAACCCGAGTTTGCCCGGCCCAATCCACTCACAGACCAACCCGGTTTTGATGATGCCGAAACGGCATCGTTTGGATAAGTGAAATGATCTAGGCCGTTGATCCCATCAGATCAAACGGCCAGGATTCGTTTCCCACGCGAGTATATATTCTCAAAGGTTCACCCATCCCCCAAGCCGGACCCCCCTTACCTTCATCGTCTCTCTTAAAGACGAACTAAGCCTCACCGTCCACCACCGTGCTCCGCCTGCCGGAAATCGCCTTACGGCGGTTCCGGTAGGCCAAACCACCCCAAATTTACACCAACCCTTCTCCTCACCTCCCTCTCCTCGAATCCGGCCTTCGTTGGTCTCGAATCTGTTTCAAACGTGTCGAATATTGAATCAAAGGTCGCCGAGATTTGAAATCCTATCCCAAACCACCCCAAACTCACCCCAAGCCCTCTCATGACCTCCCTCATACCTCTACCAGCCCTGGTTTGGCTCGAATCTTGCCAGAACTGGCCGAGCCCCAAAAACGGCCACATAAACCCTAAAAATCCAAAATGGGGTCTTCGGCCAAAATTGATAAGAGGTTGAGGTCTAATGGACCTTAATCTAGGTGTTCTCGACCGAGAACACCCCGATTAAGGCCCATTTGGCTTCAACGATTCAAGTCTGAGGTCAAGCCTGGTTCTTGGGTGATTTCAGAGGTACTCCTCCGGTTTCTTTGCTCCGCATTGATTTCTCTGTGTGTGTTTGGTTCATGTTTGTTTACAAATTTTCTAGCATTCTTTCTTTCTATCCCAGGACTCTTTATTTGGTCAATTGCTGTTCTACTCTTTAAGACCTTTTATTTGGTCGATTCCTTCCATTTTCAGTAGTTAAAATGAATCGTATGTTCAGTTTGATTAAGGTCGTCAAGCAATTAATTCATATTTGATTGGTTCCTTGATTCTGCCTGAAAATATTATGAATCAAACTGTAGGTCGATCATGTGTTATCTATTATGTGTGTTGTCATCAACTAATCAATGTGGTCGATTAGTTTTCGTAGGTCTTGTTTATTAGTATTTTTATGGAGGATTACATACGGAACCACTGTTGGATTGTGCCTATTTGTGATTAAGTGATGTTTGGATATAGCTGAAAGATCCCTTGAATCAAGAGGTTAGTATTTTAGGATTAAATGTCCTGCACAGCCTAGTGGAGCCTGCTGTTACAGCAGGGCACTCCACCAGGTTTGCACTTCACATTTTAATTAATTAAAGCCCACACTTAAACAAAACTTAGTGGTTAAAACAGAGAATATAATGGGCTGCCAGAGAAGGGATGGGCAAGGTTTTTTAATTGGGTTTTCTGACCATCCAGGTTGAAAGGGTTGGCTATAAGTATAGAATGATAGATACAGTGGAGGGGAGACTTTTTGAGAGCATTCTGAAGCATATAGATAGATACACACAGACCTTAAACAAAAAGATTGAAGAAAAATAGCTCTTAGACAGAGAATAGGCATCATTTCTTCGAGAGAAAACATAGTGAAAGTTTTGATTCTTCTTGGGTTGCCATTTGATTCCTGGTTACTGTTTCATTGGATTCTTGTTTGAAGTTCACACGGATCCCTTGCATCTATTTCTGGGTCGGTTGTTTCTGCTGGTCGAGGTTTTGTTACTGGTTTACTGAGTGTTGTGTTTGGCTACTGCTTTTGTTGTGTTGGGCTACTGTTGTTGCTGTTCTGTCCTGTTGCTGCTGTTGTTGTTGTGTCTTCTGCTGCTGCAACTGATTTCTCCTCATTGTGATTGCCAGGTACTCCTCTGTTCGATTAGAAGCTGTAATGGTGATTTGGTTGAATGAAAGTGAAGCCTTAGTTAAATTTTAGTGCTATTATATACTGCATAGTTCAACATTGTTATTAATGTTAGTATTAGTTTAGATTTGAGGTTTTAATTGTATTGTAGAATGTAATAGTAGAAAAACAAACACAAAAACATTTGTAATGGCTAGTAATGTAGTGGTAGTATATCACTTAGCTTAATTAGGTAAAAACTTTAAAACATAAGTTATCATATCACAGTTTTAAAACCATTAATTGATCTTCACAGTAGTTTTCGTAAACTAAAACCACATAGCTAACCATATTGTCATGAAACTGTATATAGACATAAGTAGGATTTAAAGAAGAAAACACTAGATTGAGCTGTGATTCATCGATAATTGGGATAATAACTCTGTAATGAACTAGGTCGTGGTAAAGTCTGCTGTGTAGTTATGCTAAAATCTTAAAGCCATTTGAATTTAGGAATGTGAGTGTTCAGTTGAGTAATTAGACTATAAAATCACTGCTCATGTAGTTAATTAATTTTTAAGGATCGGGAGTTCAGATTTGGTCAAGTTTTAAAAGGGAAACAGCTAGATAATATAACGACTTAATCAGAACAGATTGGTGATGACAAGGGGATTAGCTCGTAACCAAATCAGTGATATAATTGCTACCTTTTGCATAATTCACCTTAGCCTTAGATAGCTTGTAAGTAATTAGTCTAACTGTTCTTCAGGCTTTTTATACAATGAAACCGCTTTCTCAGAACTAGTATGAACTTCAAGTGTTAGTGTAAACTCATTAATAGAGGAAGAAGTAGTCTGTAGTTCAAGCTTTTGTGTGTAGTAGATAATTGATTCGTAGTTAATGTTGATAATTCGTGTACTGATTTTCTTTATTGATAAATAAAAGTGCAAGTCAATTCCTTTGTTAATTCCAAATGTGTGGCCTTGTCTTTAGTCATTTACTTATACCATTATTATTCCTATTTGGTCTGGGCCTGATTAGTGGCGTGGGCCTGAACCATGTTCATACGACTGCTGGGCCAGCAATTGAATGCCCAGGTCAGGTTTGGTTCTCTAAAGACCTGGACCTGCTTATAATGTAATGAAGCCCACTCCGGAGATCTAGGCCCAATAACAACAAAAATTGACGAGCCGGGAATGTTTGGTAACATAATAGATTAAGGAAAAAACATACGTAGAAAATATAGTCGGGTTAGGATTGGCCTTTAATAAAAGTGAGATGAGCCTCGCCACACTAAATACACAATTGCGGGGCCCTCAAATAAAATTATTATAAAAAGCATAGACTCGGGAAGATCGTTTAGCAAATTTCACGGTCTTTCCCAAAGTTAATAAAGACGATAGACTCTGTAGGCACGATTTGCAAATAAATTATTTTCCTAAATACGGGTGCGCATTTATGTGACCCAAATCCTACTCTCGGCGAAACTGAAACACATTAAGGTCACAGGCGTAGCGGTTGCGGTGTGACTCGAAATATGTTTTCGTGACATCGCAATTCTTTTAAAATTGAAAAGCGGAACATTAGTAGCACCTAATTAAAATATATGAAGAAATCAGATAAAAAACAAAAATTGCAGTTGAGCGACCATGCTAGAACCACAGAATCCGGGAGTGCCTAACACCTTCTCCCGGGTTAACAGAATTCCTTATCCAGGTTTCTAGTTTCGCAGACTGTATTACGGAGTCATAAATTTCCTCGGTTCGGTATTAAACCGGTGACTTGGGACACCATTATTTTTCTAAGTGGCGACTCTGAACTAAATAAATAAATCCCATTTCGATTGTCCTTTAATTGGAAAAACTCCCTCGCGCTCTCGCGAGCAAGCGTAAAAAGGAGGTGTGACAGCTCTGGCGACTCCACTGGGGATCAGATAATTCGACCCAGAACTTCGGTTCAGGGCTTAAGAATTCGAGCTCAGTTAAATTGCTGTTTTTGTCTATATTTGATTTTATTATATATGCTACATGTCTACCGCTTTGATACTAGTTGCACTGTATATACAAACTACTATATGTTTACCTCTTTGATATTGCGTGAACTGTATATAAAATTGTGCCGAAAACCCTTCACTTCTCACCCCCGGGGATGTGCTCACTGGTTGAGACTCCTTATTCTATTAGTGTCATACCCCGAAATAATGAAGAGGCTCGGAAAGTTTCTAAGCCGGTTGGCCTTTTGGTTCCCGGAAAGGAGCTCCTTCCTCAGCCCGAGTTGTCCGCTTGGGTACACAGTCTAGATCATGTACCTAAATTTTGAACTTAGAATAACGTAACTGCATACCGGATCCCTAGAAGGAAACGCTTATTTGCATCACGTTGCATTTGACTTAGGGGACTCAACACAGGGGTTGGGTCCGTCTAGGACAGGCAACCAAAAATGAAAAGACCATCCTGCTATACCATGTTTGTTTTCAGCATTTATTCGGACTTGCATGCTGACCGGCTTCTAAATACTGAAGAAAAACGAAAAACAAAAGGAAACAGTATGGGGAAATAGATATTTTTCAGAAAATACAAAAATGTGTTTTACCAACAAATCAATAATTTAGTATGCTAATAAAAGATGACGGAATAATGACTTTGCCAACAAAATGGTTTTCTTAACCAAATGTGTTTTCTTTGTCGGTCAATAAAAGAAAAAAAATAGTTTGTTTTGACGGACCGAACTATGCGGGTTTGATTCTCACCGGATGTGAGATACGTAGGCAACCCCCGTCGGGTCCAACTTGCCCTTTTTTAAAAAATATACCAAAATTGTGAATTTCGAAAAAAAAAATAGTCCAATCATTGCCAGCCAAAATGATCTTCTTCTTTAAATAAATGTGCAGGATGAGCACGATTCAAAATGAACCCTTTTCACTCATGACTAAAATCCCGGTACAAATACGACTATGGTGGGATGATCTAGGCAAAGAAGGGTAGGATGAGGTTAAGAAGTATTTGAAAGGTCTCACAGGTCTGCTTGAAATAAAACCTCGAGGGGACATCATAAGAGCATTAGTCACATATTGGGACTCCGCGCACAATGTCTTTCACTTCTCGGACTTCGAGCTCACCCCAACCGTGGAGGAGATGACCGGATACATTGGAAACACTGATATACCATTGGGGCATCAATATCTAATCGCTCCCAGGGTTGTCGCCATACACCGGTTTTTAGACTCACTGAAGACAGCCAGAACGGTACGTAACCCAGATCTAGCACAAGGGTTTTGTACTTTAAACTTCATCTATGAAAGGTACGGTCATGTGGGAGGTTTTGACAAGCCAGAGAACAAATTATGCAGCAAGGGTAATCGCCGGAAATGGGAGGAGCACAGACGAGTTGCCTTCATGATAGCCTTCTTAGGACTCGTGGTATTCCCGAGGAAAGACGGGAACATTGATATAAAGGTAGCCGGAATTGTCAGTACTTTGCTTGACCAAAGCGAAAGTACTCTCGCCCCCATGATACTATCAGACATATATCGAGCTCTCACAGCCTGCAAAGCCGGAGGAGATTTTTCTGAAGGCTGTAATTTACTACTACAGATGTGGATGATCGAGCACCTGTGTCGCCGCACCCAATTCTTGAGATATGGGTTGGTTGAGAAAACTTGCATAAGCGAATTCTATACAAGGATTGAGAGGACCGTCTTGCCTGAAGGAACATTGGCATGGAGGGCATACTTTCGGGCTCTCAGCGCAAGTCAAATACAATGGACGTTGGGTTGGTTACAGATAGACAGAATCGTGTACATGCCAGCGGCTAGGTCCCACTTTCTCTTAATGGGACTTAAGAGCATTCAACCTTATGCGCCCCATCGGGTTTTGAGACAGCTTGGGAGGTGCCAGATAGTACCCAAAGAAGAAGACCTGAGTACCCGGGTTATTGAAATTGGTCCCGATGGTCAATTCCCAGAAGCAAGGGTCCGCCAGATCTGGAGCAAATGCCAATATCTGGAGGCAAACACTTGTGTGCAGGATCGAGCTAGAGGAGAGGTTGTACCCAGATATCTTTCTTGGTACAAAGGAGAAACATCGGGTAAAAGATCAGCCAAAAGACCTCACCTCAGGGAATTTGCTGAAGCGTCACAAGAACAATGGGACTGGTTAGCTAAGGAAGAGGTTTACAAAACAAGGATTGGCAAGATAGAGCAACGGGTCCAAGATCTCCAATTTGAAAAGGATACGCAAGCTGCCACCGACGAAGGAGATAAAAAGAAGTTGGCACAAGAAAATGACTTTTTGAGAGCTCAAATCCAGCAGATGAAAAGGGATGCTGACAGACAGTTGAGGAGTCGAGCGGACGAAAAATTGATAAAGGGTTTGAAAAACCAAGTTGCCGATGTCCAAAGAGAATTGGAAGAGTCAAAGACCCAAACAACGAGGATCCGTTCTAGCTGGAGAAAGGAGGCCCATCAACATGCACTTCACCTACAACGGGCGGAAGAAGATTACAATGAGATCATCACTAGTCTAAGGGAAGCAAATGTTATCCTCAGGGAGCGGGTTTTCAAGCAAGCCCGAGATGCCAGAGCAGACCTCGACCATTGCCAGGATTTGATGGCCCGATTGCAAGAATAAGTGGATAGGCTCTTAGACCAAGTCACCAACAATGCTCGAAGATTGGGGGCGAAAAACCAACAGATAGAATGGCTACTCGGAGAAAGGGACATGATCAAGGACAGAATTGGAGAAATCGGGCACTATGTTACCATGAAGTGTTTAGCTTGTGAACAACTGCCCCGCCCCGCCCTTTTTGCTTCGGTTATGGGCTGTGTTCATCAGGCCTTAGCCAACCGGTTCGTGAGATTAGACATTTCTGATCCTAGCAGGGTGTTAGCCTGCATGGTTGCTCGTTCTTCTTTATTAGAGCGTATCCGTGAGAGGCAATTTGATGATCCTCATTTGCGTGATTTGAGAGATACAGTACAGCGTGGAGGTGCCACAAAGGTAAATCTAGATAATGATGGGGTATTGAGACTGCATGGTCGAATTTGTGTGCCCAATGTCGAAGGGATTCGAGAGTTGATCTTAGCGGAGGCCCACAGTTCGCGGTATTCTATTCACCCGGGCGCCGCGAAGATGTACCAGGACTTGCGGCATCACTATTGGTGGCGCAGAATGAAGAAAGATATCGTTGCGTATGTCGCTCTGTGTCTAAATTGTCAACAGGTGAAATATGAGCACCAGAGGCCTGGTGGTGTATTCTAGAGGATTGAGATTCCCGAGTGGAAATGGGAGCGGATCACTATGGACTTCGTTACTGGACTTCCTTTGACTCGGAGGAAATTTGATGCTATTTGGGTCATTGTTGATACGCTGACCAAGTCAGCACACTTTATTCCAGTATCTGTCTCCTACTCATCGGAGAGGTTAGCAGAGATTTACATTAGGGAGATTGTTCGTCTTCATGGGGTAACAATATTTATTATCTCTGATCAGGTTATGCAGTTTACCTCGCGGTTCTGGAGAGTGGTCCAGCAAGAGTTAAGCACCCAGGTTCAGCTGAGTACAGCATTTTACCCTCAGACGGATGGTTAGTCCGAGAGGACTATTCAGATTCTAGAGGACATGCTTCGAGCCTCTGTGTTATTGTTTTCGGAGGCTCGTGGGACCAGTTTCTGCCATTAGCACAGTTTGCCTACAATAATAGCTACCAGTCCCGCATCCAGATGGCCCGTATGAGGCATTGTATGGTAGGCGATATCGATCTCCAGTCGGATGGTTTGAGTCGGGAGAGGCTCGGTTGTTGGGTACAGACTTAGTTCGGGAGGCCTTGGATAAGGTCAAGACTATCTAGGAGAGATTGCGTTCAGCCTAGTCCAGAGAGAAGACTTATGCGGATCGTAAGGTTCGAGATGTAGATTTCATGGTTGGTGAGTGAGTGTTGCTCCGAGTGTCGCCTATGAAGGATGAGGTTCGGTAAGAAGGGCAAGCTCAGCCCTAGGTATATTGGCCCATTTGAGATTCTAGACCGAGTGGGAGGGGTGGCTTACAGACTAGCTTTGCTGCCTAGCTTATCATCCGTGCATCCAGTTTTTCATGTATCTATGCTTCGGAGATACCACGGCGATCCCACACATGTGTTGGACTTCAGCACTGTCCAATTGGACAATGATCTATCTTACGAGGAGGAGCGGGTAGCCATTCTAGACCGGCAGGTTCGACAGTTGAGGTCGAAGAGTTATCCTTATGTGTGTGTTCAGTGGAGAGGTCAGCCTCCTGAGGCATCGACCTGGGAGTCCGAGTCTGATATGCGAGCCGCTACCCACATTTGTTTCCTGACTCAGGTACTTCTTTCTTTTGTCCGTTCGAGGACGAACGGTTGTTTTAGAGGTGGAGATTGTGACGACCCAAAGGGTCATCACTTGTTTTATTAATCATTTCGAGCTTCTGAGGCCTTGAAAACCTCATTCTATGTTGCCTCGATTTACGTGCATGATCCGGGCATGTGGCCGAAAAGTTTTTGTGATAGAAAATATGAATTCTATGAGAAATTTGGGGAAAAATGATATTAATATTGATATGGTTGACTTTGGTCAACATTTTTGGTAAACGGACCCAGACCTGAGATTGGATGGTCCTGAAAGGTCCGTAGGAAAATATGGGACTTGGACATGCGTCCAGAGTTGAATTCTGAGGCCTAGAGCCCAAGTTATGAGTTTTCCTGTGAAATTGTTTTTGATGTAATTATTAAAGGAAAATGAATTAATTGACCTTGGTATCAGGCTCGTATTTTGGTTCCGACGCCCGGTACAAGTCTTAAATATTATATATGTGCTTTCTACAAAGTTTGGTGACATTCGGATGTCGTTTGATATGTTTTGGACCTTGAGTTCCAAGTTTGAAAGTTTTGAAAACCAAAAGTATGAAAATCATGAACTTGAGGCTTGATTTGATGAATACGATGTGATTTTGGCGATGTGATCGCACGAACAAGTTTGTAATGAGTTTTTGATGTTGTGTACATGTTTGGTTTGGAGCCCGGGGGGCTCAGGTAACGATTTGATAGGCCGTTGGATCAATTTCTGAATCTTTAACACTGCTGGTTTTCACCCAGCTGTTGGCTTCGCATTTGCGAAGAATTTCTCGCAAATGCGAAGGTGACAGGTCAAGGCTGGGTTCGCAAATGCGAACCCTTGATCGCAAATGTGAAGGGGTGTCCTTGACTGCTTGGTTCGCAATTGCGAACAAAACCTCGTAATTGCGAGGCCCTCCCTTAACCGCTTGGCTTCGCAAATGCGACGCTCCTGTCGCAAATGCGAACCTCCCAACATTTGCCTTGGCTTCGCAAATGCGAACAAAAGTTTGCAAATGCAAACTTTCCATCCTTAGCTTATTTTTCAAACTCCAGAAATTGGTCGGGGTTCGCAATTGCGAACCCATGTTCGCAAATGCGAACACAGAGACCTGTAAATCACGATTTCCAACTTCATTTTTCACATTTCACAACCCAAAAACACCCATTGGCGATTTTTCATGAACTCCCTCTTTTTCAAAGCAATTGTAAGTCACTTTTTACTTAATTCTTTCAATTCCTAACAACATTAAACATGTTTTTCAATAGAAATCAAAGGTTTTCATGGTACAATTTCTTGTTTTTGGTAGAATATAGGGTTTTTCATGAATTGGGTAATTGGACCTCGAATTGAGGTCCGATTTTGAAACAAATCATATACTTGAACTCGTGGGGGGATGGGTAACCGAATTTTGGTCCGAACATCGAGTTCCGACCATGTGGGCCCTGGGTCGAAATTCACTATTCGGGGCAGAATGTTGTAAAAGTTGAAATTGGCCTTGTGAATTAGTTTGTTGAGTAGTATTGATGATATTAAATCAATTGTGTATAGATACGATTGGATTGGAGCTGAATTTGAAAGGAAAAGGCATTGCCACGGATTGAATTGTTTGTAAACATTCGAGGTAAGTGTTTGTTCTATCCTAGCTTGAGGGAATAGGATTATGTGCTATGTGTTATGTGATCGAGTGCGGTGTATGGGATGTGGTGACGAGCATCCATACACTGGCATCTTGCATGACCGTGAGTCGTTCTTAATACTTATTGTGAGACATATTTGAAGATAAATTGTTGAACCCTTGCCGAGTTGTAGAATTGTTATTGTTCTCCCTTGTCGGGACTTGTTGTGAAGTGAGATATTGATTGCCCTTGCCAGGACGGTTCATGATTTACTATTTCATTCTTTGCCCTTAACTGTGATTGTTATTTAGGTGAGGAAGAGTGATAATGCACGAAGGGTGATGCCGTGCCTTGATTTATTATTTATGCACGAAGGTTAATGCCGTGCCTTGTTATTGATTATGCACGAAGGTTAATGATGTGCCATGTTTTATTGATTATGCACGAAGGTTAATGCTGTGCCATGTTGTTGATTATGCACGAAGGATCATGCCGTGCCTTGTTATTGAACCATGTACGAAGGATCATGCCGTACCATGGATGTGAGGATGAGAGTAAAAGCACGAAGGGTGATACCGTGCACTTTATTTGCATATTTGGTGAGGATGAGAGTAAAAGCATGAAGGGTGATGCCGTGCAACTACTTGCCATTCCTTGACTTGATATTACTTGTTTTTCCATTATACTTTGTTTTCCCTTGTCGACTTATTAAATGTTGTTAATTGTTGAGTTCATTTGAGATATTCCTTATTGTGTTATTACTTGGTTATTTCTCGTTATTTTGTGGTATACATATATATGGAACTGCACAGGTTTATGTGGGTGTCTGGTATTAGGCTTGTCACTACTTCGCCGGGATAGGCCAGGCACTTACCAGCACATGGGGTCGGTTGTGCTGATACTACACTTCTGTGCGTTTTTGCACAGGTCCAGGTTTCGATAAGGAGCAGCAGCAGTAGATCTTTTGCGTGGGAGTTGATCATATTTGAGACCGAGGTAGCTTGCAGACATCCGCAGGCCCTGCGTCTCTCCATTTACTTATGTTACTAGTTGTAGTCTCTTTGTTCCAAGACAAACAAATTATGTTATATTTCTTTCAGACTTTTATGTGTAGTATTCAGTAGTAGTTCGTGAGTTGGTGACTCCACGTCTTGGGTAGAGGATTTCAGTATCAGATACCTTGAAACCACTTATTTTCTATTTTTATAAAGTCTTCCGCACTTTTTTAGTTAAGATTATGATTTTGGTTATTAATTTGAGTATGAAGTATTGTTAAACAGGGATAGTGTGAATAAAGAGGCTTGCCTAGCTACCACGAGTAGGCGCCATCACGATCCCGATGTTGGGGGAAAATCCGGGTCGTGACATTAAATTGGGAGTTGATTCGTGATTTTTAGCATTGTTAGGTATGATTTGAGGCCTCGAGCAAGTCCGTGTTATGTTATGGAGTGGGTTGTTGTGATTGGAATGGCGTCTCAGGGGCCTTGGGTGTGTTTCGGGTGTATTGAGCTCTTATTTGATATTTTAATGCTGTTTCAGTAGACATAAAGGGGTACTATATTACGCAAATGAGCTCCAAATTAAGTTTTTTGAACCATTAGATCTGTATCGTAATTATGGAGTCAAATCAAGAAGAATCGTCGAATTTGGACATCATATGAGGGAATTATGCTCATTTTTGTGACGGGAAAAAATGTTGGTTGTTGTCATAACCGTAGAAGCTGTCATTTTTCTACAGGTGCAGGACCGCTGAGGTCATTTTTTCGCAGATGCAAAAACTACTGGAGGAAGTGGGGTTCTTTTAAAAATCAAACTTTGGTTCATTTTCACTTCATCTCTTTCATGGGAGACGATTTTGAAGCAACTTTGGCGTGTCATTTCATCACCAAGCATGAGGTAATTGATCTCTACTAGTTTTGAGTAAATACTAGGTTTATATATGGATTTACATGTAAAATTGTAAAAACAACTTGGGGTTTGAGGAAAAACCTAGAAAACTAGTATTCTTGGATTTTAACCACGATTTTGGATATGAAATTAGAGAAAATCATATATATGAGTTTGTGAGGCTATGCCGAACTTTATCTTCAAAAAAATTTGGATTTCGGGCACGTGGGCCCGAGGGAGTTTTGTCAACTTTTTGATCGGGGTTAGGAATTGTTATAAATTTGATTACAATGAGTACCTTAGCAAGTATTAATGGGTTTACATAATTATTGGCTAGTTTTTGGAGTATTGTACATTGATTGGAGTCTTTGGAAGGGCGTGGAATACCGTTATAGATCTTTGGAGCGAGTGAGTCTCCTTTCTAACCTTGTAAGAGAAAATTGTCCCCATAGGTGAGTTAATTGGTTATGTTCTCCTATTTGTGGGGGCTATGTACACACGAGGTGATGAGAGTCCGTGCGTAGCAACTATTATGGTATTTTCCGGGTAATCTAAGTCCCAAAAGTGTGCTATACTTGGAATAATTCAAACTTATCGACACCCTGTACTGCTTAAATCACATTGAATTAGTAAATGAATTTCTAAAAAGGTTTAAACTTCATTTTTCCTAAATTATTAAAGAAAATTGGCCTTTCTTTGGATAATTGATCTGTGTTGACCTATTGATTGACTGTCTGTTTGTCTGAGTTTACTTTTGGAACGGGCCGAATGACTCGGTATATTAAATAGATGCATCTATAGGCGCACCATCGACCCTCGGCAAGTGCACAAATTTATGTTGGATCAAGTCGTCTGCTCGGCATAATATGTGCATGCTTGCATTGCTTATCCTGAAATTTATTGGAGTTTATATTGCCTTTACGGCCCGCTATAAACTAATAATGATAATAAAAAGAAAATCTTGGAATTTCCTTATAATTTGAGAAGGTGTTATTTGTTTTCTTTCTCTATGAGTTAAAATTGCTAGAATCCATATTTTTTTCACGTCTTCACCATGTTATTATTTGACCACAAGCTAGTGTTGAAGTCGACCTCTCGTCTTTACTTCTTCGATATTAGATGGGATGCTTATTGAGTACACGTTATTTTCGTACTCACACTACACTTTTGTGCATTTTTATTGTATGGGTATATGTAATTCTAGCGGCCCACTAGGTGTAGCAGCACGGATGATTCTGGGGCTAGGTGAGTTGTATTATTCGTGGTGGCCCGCATCTAGTATAGTCTCTTCCAGTATATTATATTTATTTCATATTCACTATATTCCGGACGGATGTTGTATTTTATTTTCTTATATGTAGATACTCATGCACTTATGAAACCGGGTACTGGGATGATTTGAATATTTTGAATTAATTACTTATTATTTAATTCGAATTGAAGCAGTCATCCCTTTTTAATGAAAAAATGAAGGAAAATCTTAGTTTTTAAGATTTTAAAAATAAAAGAACTTCATCAAGTAATTTGGTTGGCTTGCTTGTCATAAGTATCCAGCTCCATCGTGACCCTTGGCGTATTTTAGGTCGTGACAACTGAACGTTAAAAATCCAGAAGTTTTTACCCTAAATTAGTCCAATTTAGGTTACACCCTATAAATTAAACTGCAAATGCTACTTACGAAGGGATATACTGTCTTGATAGTTGTGTCGTAGTAATTGGTGAATTTATACTTATCAATTATACTGGAGTCTAATATGAATTCTTTTCTGTATATTATACTGGAGTTCTACATATAAAATAAGAAGTGTGGAAAACAAGAAAAAATTTTATCGAAAATAAATAGCTGGAATGTAATACACATTGCTTTGTATTACGTAATAAATACAGTATTTTATAATTTAATAAGTATTTTGATGACGTAACATGCAAGTAACTCTAATATAGTGTCACGACCCCAAACTGATCCGGTCACGATGGCGTCTCTAGTGAAGACAAGGCTAACCGACACAATACTCACATCAACCTTTAAGCATTTAAAATCATTTTTAAGGTTTTAATTAAATATTTCATAACCACTTCTGAAAATAACAATTCGGAACAAAACTACAAGCCAAACATCGGGGTGTCACTAGTCGTGAACATCTATCCTGGTATAAATACAAGGACAAATCTAAAACAATGTACTAAATACAATAATCGCAATGTTCGAAAGGGGGTGGTGATGTGGACGTCATTGCAGGCACCTGCTAACTCTAAAGACTCCGCGCCTGAACCAATCCACACCCGCGACTGGGTTCCGATATACCTGAATCTGCACACGAGGTGCATGGAGAAATGTGAGTACTCCAACCCAGTAAGTAATAAGAGTAAATAAAGATTGAGTAGTAGGAAACAATTAATCCGCATTCACGTTAGGCACAATAAACGCAATAGTCTTTCAAATCATAATACGAGTCAACCTCTCCTTTAAAAACTCAACTTTTAATAAAAGTCATTTTGAAATACCTTCCAGCGGTTTCAATAGGGGTTCAATTACCATTTAAAATAATAATAGCGAATAAAGACATAATCGGCCCCTCGGACAAAGCATAGTTTTTAAAATAACCTCTCGGGCAAAACATTATTCATAAACACTTCATAATCGAAATATCTTGGTTGAAATATCGAAATGCCAAATCAGTGATTAGTTTGTAAACTCTCATAAACCCCAATTACAATCAAGGTTGTTTTGAAAATATTTGTTCAACTTTTTGACAGAGGATCAGTATAAATAAGAGTGAAGACAGTCGATAAATCAACATATTCGTTAGAAATTCACCAAAAAGGGGAGTGAAATAAACAAGTTCATAAACGGGCCTCTTAGGCAAACATCACTCATTTTCATGTATATAGTTATCACCCCTTGGGCTAGCCACTCTGCCACTCATGACTCAACTCTTATCAATCGGTTCACACACTGAGCACTCATGCTCAATAGGTACTTTACAGTAACCAAAGAGGTATGCATCCTGATCCATATATATATATACACATAATAATCATTGTGGTGTGCAGCCCGATCCATATATCGATGTGGCATGAAGCCCGATCCATCTCGGTGCCCGCGATCAATGTGGGGGTGCAGACTCCGGAGGGGCTCCTACTACCCAAGCGTTATAGTACCGCGACGTGCAGCCTGATCCAATATATAATGCTACATCGTGTAGTCCTATTCATATAAATATAAATATTGTTGCGTGCAGCCTGATCCATAACATATCAAATACCCTCACTATGGGGTTCTCGACTCCTCTCACTCACTATAAACTTAGCCTCTTGAGGCATACTAAGATATGATAAGGATTTCCAGCCCATAAAATATTTTTATTTTGACTCATCAATTTCTAAAGTCGGTTCATATTGTATTAACTGTTAAGAACGTGACTGAATGTATAATTTTTTACAAGTAAAGTGAAGTCAACTAGTACAGTTGCCCTTAAGGGTTTTACAAGTCGGCACGAGGCCCTAAACATGGCAACTAACCCAAATTACAATAATATCAGATCGTTAACTATCAAATGCACATTAAAGTACCTTTTAGGGATGGACTAGGTCTCAATCCCAGTAGTGCTCTACCCCACTCTCGTCATCCAGCATGCAAGTCACCTCAAAGCAACACAACGATGTGTAATCCGGGTTTTCAAACCCTTAGGACAGTATTTACAATTATTACTTACCTCGAACCAGCAAAATATGTAGCTCACAATGCTTTTCCCCTTAATTCAGCCTCCATGCGTGTTGAATATATCCAAAATTACAGCGAATACAAAACGATATGCCAATGGGACAATATCCCAGTCGAAAACAATCGAAAATAGCAAAAATTTTGATATTTGAAAAACCCGAACCCTGGGATTAATTCTCAAAAAATTAGAAAATTAACATCATCGGATTCCTTATCTCGCCACGAGTCCATACATACTAAAAACTCTCAATTCGGACAACATATGACTCCTCAAATTCCAATTTAAAGTCTTAAAATCCCAAGCCCTAGTTAGTTCCAATATAGCTAAATTCTCAACAATTTCAAGGATAATTCCACAATATAATCGTATTTTAACTCATAAACTTACTCCAGTCAAAATCATTCGAATCCCTCTTCAAATGCTCCCAAGTAGCTCCCAAAATGTTCAAAAATAGTGGAAAATAGGTTTGGGTTCACGGATGAAATGTTATTTTAAACCTTGTGGCCAGACCTCATTTCCGCTCCTGCGATACATTTACCACTTCTGCGGAATTACACAACCGCATCCAGGTCCGCTTCTGCCGTCCATAAGCACTTCTACGAATGTCGCATATGTGGACAACCATCCGCTTTTACGGAAATTCTCCTATGACAAAACTTTTGCACCTACGATACCCTCACCGCATCTGCGGAGCCGCCTTTGTGGCCCTTATTTGGCAGATGCAGAAATACCATTTATCGTCCCATCAGCTATCACACAAATCCAAAATCCATCCCGATAGCCACCCAAAATATGACAATCTAGCTCGTCATCGCATGGTTTATGCGATGTGTTCCCTCATTTTTTGCTTCCTTATATGTTATTATATGAGTCTTGGATGAATGAGTTGATTTGGATTGATTCTAGATGGAAATGAGACACTTAGTCTCTTTAAGGAATGTTTGTTTTACAAAAGACAACTGTATGTTGACTATTGAGTCAGAGGGCTTGGATGTGATTTCGGTGATTTGGTTAGCTTCGGGGGATTATTTCTGACTTAGGAGCTTGATCAGAATTGATTTTGGAGGTCTGGTGTAGAATTAGGCTTGAATTGGCGAAGTTAGTATTTAGGCGAATTCTGGTTGATAGGTGTGATTTTGATCCGAGGGTCATAATGGAGTTCTGAGAGTTGCGGTAGCTTTTTTAGTTGGTTTTGGAAGTGTGTGCAAAATTTCAGGTTATTCGTAGGTGATTTGGTTGGGTTTTTTATCGAATGCGTGATTTCGAAGTGTTTGAAGAACTTCGGCTTGATTTCGATGTAAGTTGATGATTTTTGGTGTTAGTTGATGTGTTTTGATGATTGGAGCAAGTTTGGATAATGTTTTAAGATGTTTTGGTACTTTTGGTTGAGGTCCCGGTGACCTCGGGATGATTTTGGATGGCTATCGGGATGAATTTTGGAGATTTGAATGTTCTGGTTCAGCTGGTACCTGGTGTTTTCGCTTCTGCAGAAATGTACTGCAGGCGGAAGTGAAGGTGAAGTCACAGAAGTGGAATGAAGAGTCTGGGTAGCTTCCGCATAAGCAACCACAGAAGCGGTCCCGCTTGTGCGATAGATGGACCGTAGAAGCGGTCCTAGGCAATAAGTGAAGTTCCACAGAAGAGGAACAATTTCTGCGAAAGTGATTACCACAAAAGCGGATTAGTTATCGCATAAGCGAAAAGGTCTGTTCAGAGGTATTAATTCTATCTTCGCGAATTTTAAAGAATATGACATTTTTACTTTAGACTTGGAGGCTTTTGTTCAATTTTGGAGAGGGAATCAAGGGACTTCATTGAGGTAAGGAATTCTGCGCCTAAAGCATAAATCTAATGTGTTACTACATGAATTAAGGGTGAAAAATCAAGGAATTAGAGGTCAAAAATGGAGCTTAGGGCTTGAACTTAAGAGAAAGAAAATTTGAGGTTTGAGGGAACATTTGAGCTCGAATTTTGGTAAATTTGATATGTATAGACTCGTGGCGAGATAAAGAGTTCATTGATGTGAATTTATGATTTTTCGAGAAGTGGGCATGGGGCTCGGGTTTTTTCGATTTCGTGATTTTTTTAAATTTTTTGAGTCATTTCGATTGGGTTATTTTCCCTTAGCCTATTGTGACGTATTCCTTGTGGTTTTGATCGGATTCTAAGCACGAGGAGGTCGATTCAAGAGGAAAAGGCATTGTGACTCGGTCCTATTCGGATGATACTTTACCGCATATTTGACTATGACTTGTTGTTTTTCACTACGACTTGGGCTTATTGCCGACTGTTTGAACTCCTTGTGAGCTATTATCACTGTTTTCCTCACTATTTGAAATATTATTTGAACTCAGTCCATTTGAACTACACTGTTTCATGAACTCAACTATATTTTTACGCAACCTTGAGTTTTAACTGATATTTGAACTATTGTTTGAGCTGAGCATTATTGTATTCATTAATACCCAAGGGGCTTATGATTATTTTTCGCCTGATTGAGGCCGAGGGCCACATGCGAGGATATGATGAGTGATGTGAGAAGGCTTTAAATTCTCGAGTGATGTCATTTAGGCGTCAAGTGTATTGTGAGAAGGCTTTCAGGCCTCATATTGATATATACAGGCTTTCAGGCCTTATGATGATATAGCGCTTGGGCTGTAGGAGCCCCTTCGGAGTCTGCACCCCTACAGTGAGCGCGGGTACCCATGTGATTTGTGAGTGAGTGCGAGGGGCTGATATTGTACTGTGTGACTCATACTAAGCCCGAGCCGGTGATACTCTACTAAGAGCTTGATCTTGCGCCAGAGGGACAAGTTTCTGCATATTGCTTACTGGTTGAGAATATTTGTCTTAAACTATTTTTAAAAAGAGAATTTTGATACTTTATAGGTTTACTAATTAACTGATTTTACTTCTTGCTAGCACTATTTGTTCCTTCATCGGATTTTATGGTCTCAGTCATTATTTATTTTTATTACTGACTGGGTCGGAGTACTCACATTACTTTGTGCACCATATGTGCAGATACAAGTAGTAGTGTTCATTCTTGAGCGCTGATTTCCTTCCGGAACAAGCGGACTAGGAGTGACAAGGAAGCTGTTGGCGTCCACAGCCCCGTTTTCTCCCATATATTCTATATTTACATTATTTTTAGACTTTGTACCTAGCTCAAAACTTTGTAGCATATTAGCAAACTCTGTAGTAGCTCGTGACTTGTGACACTCCGATTTTGGGCTATGTCGGGATGGTTCCCTATTCTATCATTTTTATTCCACACCTGTGATAGTTTTATTAATGTTTTGGATTTATTAATAATAAGTAAACAACTAAGAGGTGTTGATGTTCTGTTGGCTGGCCTAATCTTCACGAGAGGTGCCATCACGATCAGGTTTGGGAATTGGGTCGTGACAAGTTGGTATCAGAGCCTACGTTACTAAGTCTCACGAGTCATGAGCAGGTCTAGTAGAGTCTCGCGGATCGGCACAAAGACGCCTGTATTTATCCTTGAAAGGCTGCAAAACTTTTAGGAAAAACTTCATATTTTATAAATTCTTGTCGTGTGAGTTTGTTGATCTAAAAACTAAACTTTTGTATTCTATTATCTCGCAGATGGTGAGGACTCGCGCTATAAGACGAGGCAGACAACCACCAGTACCACCTATTGAGGGCACCAAAGGTCACGGTCGTGGTCGTGGTAGAGGAAAAGCTGCGAGGCCAGCACCTGTTGCTCCACCAGCTGCACCGGCACAGGATCAGGCTCCAGCTGTAGACATTCCATCAGCACCTGTTCAGGCACCGGCGGTGCCCATTGTGATTGCGGGCCTTCAGAAGGCCTTGGCTAAGATATAATAAATTTGCACTGGCATGGCTCAGGCAGTTTTAGCCTCAACTACAGCAGCTACATCTCAGACAGGGGGATTTCAGACACCAAGAGCAGCTCCAGCTCAGTCGGTTGCACCAGTTCAGGACTTTGTGGTTCCAGCTGTGCCAGACAATGAGCAACGTCATCTTGATAGGTTCAGTATGCTCAAGCCTCTAGTTTTTAGTGGTTATCAGGGTGGGGATGCCCAGGGTTTTCTCAACAAGTGTCAACGTATGGTTCAGACGATGGGGATTTAGAGTAGAGTTGAGTAGCATTCACTGCATTTCAGCTCACTGGGCTGCCTTCACTTCGTAGAAGGAATATAAGCAGCGTAGACCGGTAGCTCCAGCGCCTTTGACATGGAAGAAGTTCTCCACTCTCTTTCTGGAGAAGTGGGTACCATAATCTTAGAGAGACGAGCTGCGTAGTAGTTCGAGTGGCTTCGCTAGGGAGATATGACTGTGACCCAATATGAGACGAGATTTTCTGAGTTGGCTCGTCATGCCTCCTGGATAGTTTCGATCGATAGGGAGTGGATCAAAAGGTTTATGGATGGACTTAACTATCACTTTCGTGTTCTGATGACTCGAGGGAGAGTTCTGGGTATTTCCTTTGAGAACGCAATTGATATTGCTTATGGTATTGACATGGCTCACCATCAGGATAAAGAGGGGAGGGAGGCCAAGACGCCTTGAGGTTCTGGTAGTTTTAGTGGTGCTCCGTCTAGGGGACAGGTCTAGCAGGGTAGAGGTAGTTCTTTTAGGCCTCCAAAGTCGGCCTGCTCTAAGTATCGTAGGTCATTTTTAGGTTGGGGTCATCAGGCTTATCAACGGAGTCAGCCATCTATTAGCGCTCTTCCAACATATGGTGCATCACGAGCTCTATCTCTTCAGGGTTATTCCAGGCAGATTGAATCATCTAGTCACTCCGGGGCAAGGGGTTCCCTTAACTCCCATTCTCTAGCACCAGGGAAGATTAGAGATTCAGACATTATGAAGACTACTTTTAAGACTAGATATAGGCACAATGTGTTCTTGTTATATCCATTAGGCTGACTAATGCCCCAGCAACGTACATGCATCTGATGAATAGTGTATTTAGGCTATATCTGGATTCATTTGTTATCATTTTTGCTGATGATATTCTAGTGTACTCGCGTATCCAGGAGGATGCACATGCAGCATTTACGAGTTCTATGGCAGAGATTGAGGGAGGAGAAGATTTATGCAAAGCTCTATAAGTGTGAGTTTTGGCCCAGCTCCGTAGCTTTCTTGGGGAAAGTGGTGTCCAGCAAGGGTACTCAGGTCGACCCAAAGAAGATTGAGGCGGTACAATGTTGGCCAAGATCGACCTTAGCCACTAAGATTTGTAGTTTCTTTAGGTTTGCAGGTTATTATCACTGGTTTATTTAAGGATTTTCCTCTACTGCATCGCCCTTGACCAAGTTGACTTAGAAGGGCGCTCCATTTTTGTGGTAGAATGAGTGCGAGGAGAGCTTTTAGAAGCTCAACATAGCTTTGACCACGGCTCCAGTGTTGGTTTTGCCCTCAGCCATAGGTTCCTATATTGTATATTGTGATGCATCAAGATTTGGGATTGGGTGTGTGTTGATGCAGGAGGGTAGAGTTATTGATTATGCTTCCTGTCAATTGAAAACCCACGAGAAGAACTACCCTAAACATTATTTGGAGTTGGTTGCTATAGTTCATGCTTTGAAGATTTTGAGGTACTACTTGTATTGTGTATCTTGTAAGATATTCATCAATCATCCCAGTCTTTAGCATTTGTTTAAGTAGGAGGACCTTAATTTGAGGCACCGGAGATGGTTAGAGTTTCTTAAGGACTATGATATTACCATTCTGTATCACCTAGGGAAGACCAATGTAATGGCCGATGCTTTGAGCCGAAAAGCAGTTAGTGTGGGGAGCGTGGTGTACATTCCAGTTAGGGAGAGGCCTTTTGTACCTGATGTTTAGGCTTTGGCCAATCGGTTGGTGAGACTAGATATTTTAGAACCCAGTCGAGTGTCAGCATGTATAGTTTCTCAGTCTTCCTTGTATGGTCGTATCAGAGAGCGCCAGTGTGATGATCTACATTTGTGTGTCCCAAAGGACAAGGTTCAGCATGGTGATGCTAGGGATGTGACTATTGATAGTGATGGTGTATTGAGGATGGAGGGCCGGATTTGCGTGCCTAATGTGGATGGGCTTTAGAAGATAATATTGGAGGAGGCCCACAACTCGCGGTATTCCATCCATCCGGGAGCCGCAAAGACGTATGAGGATTTGAGATAGAACTACTGGTGGAGAAGGATGAAAAATGATATAGTAGGGTTTGTGGATCAGTGTCTCAACTGTCAGCAGGTAAAGTACGAACATCAGAGGCCTGATGGTGTTCATCAGCGGATGATTATTCCAAAGTGAAAGTGGGAGAGAATTACTATGGATTTTGTGAGTGGTCTCCCTCAGACTTTGAAGAAGTTTGATTCGATTTGGGTGATTGTGGACAGGCTGACCAAGTCCGCACACTTCCTTCCAATATGTACTACGAATTCTTCGGAGCGGCTGGCAGGGATCTTTGTTTCGGAGATTGTTCGATTGCACAGAGTTCTAGTGTCTATTATCTCAGATAGGGGTACTCAGTTCACTTCTCAATTTTGGAGGATATTTCAGTGAGATTTGGGTATGCAGGTTGATTTGAGCACAACATTTCATCCTCAGATGAACATACAGTCCGAGCGTACCATTACGATATTGGAAGACATGTTGCTTGCCTGTGTTATTGATTTTGGGGGTTCTTGGGATAAATTTTTTCTTCTTGTAGAGTTTGCCTATAACAACAGCTACTAGTCGAGCATTTAGATGGCTCCATGTGAGGCATTGTATGGCAGGCCGTGTAGATTTCCTATTGGATGGTTCGAGCCCGACGAGCCTAGGTTATTGGGACAAAGATGGTTCAAGAAGCCTTAGAGAAGGTGAAGCTGATTTAGGAGCGGCTTCGTGCAGCACAGTCATGTCAGATGAGTTATACGGACCAGAAGGTTCGGGATGTGTCTTATATTGTGGGGGAAAAGGTCTTATTGAAGGTTTTGTCCATGAAGAGTGTTATGCGGTTTGGAATGAAAGGGAAGTTGAGTCGGTGGTTTATTGCACCTTTTGAGGTACTTTGGAGGATTTGGGAGGTGGCTTATGAGCTTGCCTTTCCACCCAGCTTGTCATGCATGCACCCGGTGTTTCACGTATCTATGCTCCAAAAGTATTTTGGGCACCCGTACCATGTTTTGGACTTCAGTACTATTCAGTTGGATGATGATTTTACCAATGATGTGGAGCCATGGGGCTATTTTGGGTCATCAGGTTCGAAAAATGAGATCAAATGATATAGTTTTGGTAAAAGTGCAGTGGATAGTTCAGCCCATGAAGGAGGCTATTCAAAGCAAATATCCTCACCTGTTTATGGCTCCAGGTATGCTTCTTGACCCGCTTGAGGACGAGCATTTGTTTTAGTTAGGGAGGATGTGATGACCCGACGCATCATCACGTTAGTTATCACCCTGTTACCCCCATTTTCTGCTTCCTTATGTGTTATTTTACGAGTCTTGGGTGAATGAGTTGATTTGAATTGATTCTGATGGAAATGAGACACTTAGTCTCTTTAAGGAAGGTTTGTTTTGGAAAAGTCAATCATATGTTGACTATTGAGTTAGAGGGCTCGGATGAGATTTTCGGTGATTCGGTTAGCTTCAGGGGATGATTTGTGACTTAGGATCATGATCAGAATTGAATTTGAAGGTCCGGTGTAGAATTAGGCTTGAATTGGCCAAGTTAGTACTTTGGCAAATTATGGTTGATAGGTGAGATTTTGATCCGAGGTCCGGAATATAATTTCGAGAGTTGCAGTAGCTTCGTTAAGTGATCATGGATGTGAGTGCAAAATTTCAGGTTATTAGGAGGTGATTTAGTTGGGTTTTTGATCGAATGCGTGTTTCCGATGTTTTTGAATACCTTAGGCTTGAATTTGATGTATTTTGATGATTTTGATGTTAGTTGATGTGTTTTGATGATTGGAGCAAGTTTGGATAATGTTTTAAGATGTGTTGGTACTTTTGGTTGAGGTCCGGGAGGCTCGGGGTGATTTCAGGTGGTTATCGGGATGAATATTGGAGTTGTTAAAGTTCTAATTCAACTAGTATCTGGTGTTTTCGCTTCTACGGAAATGGACAGCTAAAGCGGTTCCACTGAATCGGAGGGGAAGTCGTAGAAGGCGAACGAGGAGTCCGGACAGCTTCCGCAGAAGCAGATGTATGGACTGCAAAAACGGTCCCGTTTGTGGGATGGTTGGACCGTAGAAGCGATCCTGGGAAATATGTGAAGTTCCATAGAAGTGGAACAATTCTTGCAAAACCGAGTACCACAAAAGCATTTTAGTTATCGCAGAAGCGAAAGTGTTTGTTCAAAAGTATTAATTCTATCTTGGCGAAATTTTTAAAGAACCTGACATTTTCACTTCGGACTTGAAGGCTTTTGTGCGATTTTGGAGAGGGAATCAAGGGACTTCATTGAGGTAAGGAATTCTGAGGCTAAATCATAAATCTAATGTATTATTACATGAATTATGGGTGAAAATCAAAGAATTAGAGGTCAAAAATGGAGCTTAGGGCTTGAGCTTAAGAAAAAGAAAATTTGAGGTTCGAGGGAGCATTTGAGCTCAAATTTTTGTAAATTTGATATGTAGAGACTCGTGGTGGGATAAGTAGTTCGGTGATGTGAATTTTCTAATTTTTCAAGAAATGGACCCGGGGCTCAGGTTTAGCCGATTTCGTGATTTTTAAAATTTTTCGAGTCTTTTCGATTGGGTTATCTTCCCTTAGCGTATTGTGACGTATTCCTTGTGGTTTTGATCATATTCGACGCACGAGGAGGTTGATTCGAGAGGAAAAGGCATAGCGAGCTATGCTTTAGGTCGTCTAAAGGTGAGTAATAATTTTAAATAATATCCTAAGGGTTTGAAACCCCGGATTTGCACAACTTGGTGCTATGTTGAGATGAGACACGCATTCAATGATGAGCGTGGGGTCATTTACTATTGGGGATTGTGACTCGGTCCTGTTCGGATGATACTTTACAACATATTTGACTATGACTTGTTGTTTTTCACTATGACTTGGGCTTATTGCCGACTGTTTGAACTCCTTGTTAGCTATCATCACTATTTTCCTCAATATTTGAAATATCATTTGAACTCTGTCCATTTGAATTACATTGTTTCATGAATCAGCTATATTTTTATGCAACCTTGAGTTTTAACTGATATTTCAACTATTATTTGAGTTGAGCGTTATTTTTTTCATTGATGCACAAGGGGCTTATGAATATATTTGGCCTAATTGAGGCGGAGGGCCACATGTGAGGATATGATGAGTGACGTGAGGAGGATTTCAGGCCTCATATAATATATACAGGCTTTCAGGCCATATGATGATACAGTGCTTGGGCTGTAGGAGACTCTTAAGACTTTGTACCCCCATAGTGAGCGCGGGTACCCATGTGATTTGAGTGTGAGCCCGAGAGGATGATGTTGTACTGTGTGAGTGATACTAAGCCTGCGGGGTTTATATTGTACTATGGATTGATATTGCGCCCGTGGGGAAGATTTCTAATTATGCCTTACTTGTTGAGAATATCTGTCTTTAACTATTTTTAAAAAGAGAATTTTGATACTTTACCGGTTTACTACTTAACTGATTTTACTGAGCGTTATTTGTGCCTTCATGGGATTTTAATGCTCTCAATCGTTATTTATTTTTAGTACCCACTGGGTCAGAGTACTCACATTACTCCCTGCACCATGTCTGCACATATAGGCAGATCAGAGTTCGTTCTTGAGCGCTGATTTCCTTCCAGTCCAGGCAGACTAGGAGTGACGACGTAGTTGTAGATGTCCACAGCCCTGTGTTTCTCCCGTATCTTCTGTATTTACATTATCTTCAGACATTGTCCCTAGTTCTAGAATTTGTAACATTTTAGCAAACTCAGTAGTAGCTTGTAACTTGTGATACCCCAATTTCGGGATGTGTCAGGATGGTTCCCTGTTCTACCATTTTTCTTCCGCACTTGTGATAATTTTATTAATGTTTTGGATTTATTCATGATAAGTAAATAACTAAGAGGTGTTGATGTTCTTGTTGACTGGCCTTTTCTTCACGAGAGGCACCATCACGACCGGGTTTGGGAATTGGGTCGTGACATGAAATCACCTCGAGGCCCCCGGTACCTCAACCAAGAGTATCAACACATCTTAAAACATTATTCAAAATTACTCCAATAATCGAATACCTCAACTAACACCAAAATCGTCAAATTACATCGAATTCAAGCCTAAGTTTCTTCAAAAACTTCTGAAACACGCATTTGATCAAAAACCCAACCAAATCACCTCTGAATAACCTGAAAGTTTGCATACACATCCAAATCACCTAACGAAGCTATAGAACTCTCGGAATTCTATTCCGATCCCCCAGATCAAAATCTTACCTATCAATTGGAATTTGCCAAAATACTAACTACACCAATTCAAGCCTAATTCTATACCGGAGCTTCAAAATCAATTCTGATCCCACTCCTAAGTTACAAATCATCTAACGAAGCTAACCAAATCATAGAAACTCTGATCCGAGATCATATACAAATAAGTCAACTCTTGGTTAACCCTTTCAAATTCGAAGCCATGCCCGAGAACTGGGGATAAAGGCGCAAAGGCTCAAAATGATCGGTTGGGAGGTTACATCCTCCCCCATTTAAACGCACGTTCTTCCTTGAATGCTCCTAGAGTTGTTCAAAAAGCCCACTAATAGTCGAATAACCTTACTAAGCATATACCCGGGAGTGATCCCACATCACCCTATCTCGCATAGGTCCGATAACACAACATAGCTTAAATTTCACAACCTATCTAGTCCATAAATCATAGAATCACATTGCACTCTCTGAAATCATACACAAGATTCGAACCTCACATCAATACTCAAAATAAGCCCGAACCAGCTGTAATAACCCATACCTGAAACCTCAGGGGCATAAATATGATATACTACATAATCCAAACACTCAAAATGATATTTTCTATTCACATCAACTGCCCACAACACCTGAATAATGGTAGAAAACCTCTTATCAAGTAAGGTTGTATTCTCACACTTCTATATACTGCTAACGATAAATGAAATATGTAATAGACCGTAACCATTTCACAGATGAACCATTCATGAAGCCACTTCCCTTTTGACTAATATCATAGCAAATTTTGAGCTGAACCTCAATATTATCCTTCCAACAAGCTGAAATCAAATTCGTTCGTATTCATTAGTGACCCCAATGATCACCTCGAATCCAACACACCACTCTGGTGATATGACACCTAAATATAGGCCTAATGCACAACTTGCATTATACGCGCACCAATAAGAAACAGTCTAAACATACTCAAATCACGAAGAAAAAAAATGACTAAAACGAAAGATTTGTACCTCAAGCTCATTAGTACCATCACAACACAAGGCTGAGACCCCGTCTCACATCATAGAAATAGAACACATGAATCTGCCCCGAAAGGTCATATCTCCACGCAGCCTCACTATGATGCACGATTCAATCCAAATATTGTTACACATTAAACACCTCAAGTTACTATGCCCAAATTGACAGTCACACACAATTTGATGCCTAGAACCAAAGCAAATCATTACACCTACGGTAAAATAAATAATATACGTTACGCAACCCGGTAGGACATAATCGATACGTTGTTTACTAAGCATCGCTCACTTACTCTTCGCGCTCGAATCCCACTATAAAAGCCTAATTAAAATGCACCATATATGCCTATAACCATCAACGATAACATCTCACCACAGGAAGGTAATTCATAGATCTCGACCAATCAGTGATAAGCTCAACAATAGTCGAACCACTACCTCCTTCAACAATGCCATTAGGATCCAACCATGACAACTAAATATAGAACACCTATCATAAGAGCCCAAATAAGGATGACAAATCCTTCCCAGCCGTCCGCTGGGTCTTTAGAATATAAAAATACCAATAGGACATAATTCGTCGAACATCGCCACTAATTCAATGGTATTTCCTAACATAGCCAACAATGCCATTTCACCGTAATACTATCAAAATATCATCATTTTAATCACATCACCCTTTTTCTGAAACTTATTCACCTGTCAAATTACTTCCAATTAGCAGTACCACGTCCTTGATTACCTGAGGCCACCCGTTGCCTAAGAGTCTTATGAACTTCCTTTCTGAACTAAACTTTATCCTAGCACACGCGAGTCTCGGTCCTCCACAGCATACCGCATATACCATACCATCCGATGATAACATGAAAACTTTACCTCCCTTCCGAGATAGAGACATCTAAGCACTCAACTAGTCAAGAACTTTCCATTGGTCCAATATAGAACAAAAAACGCTATATATCTCATTCTCTGCATGCCCATAGAAAATATACATCCCCAAACCACAGTAAAACACAAAAAGAACTCTTCCAATTCCATTTGCACAAATTAAACTGCCACGAATGAATCCTTTTAACTAGACCAAGCTAAGCAAGTCATCGAAACCTAAGAGCATTGCAGCAAAATACTTGTACGAACACATTACCTCGAGCACATACAAAGAATTAATCATATCATTACCATGCTGATCCGGTCTACTATCAAGCTACTTCATCTGTCTAAATTTCCTTCTGATTCATCTTCAACTTGATATTTCTCTTTACTATAGCACCACAATTCCTCAACCCAGGCTTACCACATGAGATCCCAGCATAAAACCACACTGACTAAGATTCATTAGTTGTTGAAAACTCTCTCACATATTCCCACAAGCACCACATTCCAAAAAAGAACTTCCTGCGAATCTAAATTTATTTCCTTTACTTTCCTGATACTCATACATAAAATCCCATAATTAACATAGAAATACCACAAGTCTTGACATTTTCCAATGAAACTCAGTTTCTAACCATTTATGCAACTTTAGATCACTCAATTGATACACGTAGACTCTTGAACACATTAGAACTTTCCCTGCAAGTCATGCACTTTTATTCAAACTGCAATTTACCTGACCCAACGAGCAGAACCGCCCATGCCTCATTGGTACTCTGATACCGCAAAATGAAATCCTCATCCTAATATAGCCACGCAACTTCCTGCTCTATGCACCGAGCATTATTTACCAACAACAACTTAAGACATTCCATGATTCTCTCATTCCCTATGAAGCATAATGTAACTTTTGTCAAAATTTTCCTTTACTCTAACCATAGCTAATTCACTTTCGTGACCCAAATTGGAACCAACATAGCACCTAACTCTGCCATCAACTGCTCACAGTAGACTCCCCCACTTGGCTCGAAGCCATAGATCAAGATACACCCAATAACTCACAACATGTTTACTCTATTGATTACACCATATCATAGCGAGATTAAACTCAAATCCTTCATAAGTTTGTGAAAACATAGATCATCTAGCAATGTAAATCTTCTACAAAACTCGCATTCATCCACGCAACAATTAGGTCCACTCTCTTAAGCGACCCGAAATTTCAAATTTCAACACGTACTTTTTAATTACACATAAGATCTTCTAGATACACATAAGGATCACACCACTTCAGATCGTTCCGCAAGAGATAACCCACCTGCTTGCCTCAATATAATATTTCTGTACACTTTCCACCGTCACAAACCATCCGCAGTCACGTAGTCTTCATGAGTCTGAACTTATACCGCAACATAAAACTTATTTCACTCCCAACTAGAAGACACAAAAAGATTCTTCACGCGCCTATCACTCAGGGCTACACATCCAGTCACAATGTAAATCAAACACTTAATAATTCATCTATCATCTAGCAGACCTTCCTCGTCACTTCTAGTTTATATAGATACATCCCGTAGTACTAACATACTCATCACATGGCTACTCAACTGTCACCCCCACTATTAGGGACACTGTCGAGCATATAAGTTCAAATCACTTGGTCACACAATCAACACCTCGGTGCTCAAGCCATAGAAAAATATCTAGCCTCATGTCCTTCAGACTGGCCCAACATCAAACTCACAGAGGTCATATTTCGCCCCTCGATCGGGGAATCATAAGCCATCAAGGCACATCTGATACTAAGCGTTCACGTGCGCATAGAGACGCGTGGAAGGAATTTCAAGAGTTTCTTTTCAAGCTGAATTAAAGATGCACAATAAGAATTTAAGAATGTGAAATTTTCCTAAAGGTTATGCAGCCTCTCAAGAATAAATGCAGACGTCTCTGTACTGTTCCACGAGACTTTATTAAACATGCTCATGAGTTGTGAGACCTAGTAACCTAGGCCCTGATACCAACTTGTCACGACCCCAAAATGACCCGGTCATGATGGCACCTCTCGTGAAGATAATGCCAGCCGAAACAACACTCACATCAACTTTTAAGCATTTAAAATCATTTTTAAGCCTTAAATTAAACAACGTTTCATAACCACTTTTAAAAATAACAATGAGGAACAAAAATACAACCCAGACATCGGGTCATCACTAGTCATGAGCATCTATCCTGGTATGAATAAAATCACAAGTCTAGAAAAATGTATTAAATGCAGTAATAGCAATATCTGAAAGAGGGTGGTGCTGCGGACGTCATGCAGCCACTTGCTAACTTTGAAGACTCTTTCATGAACCAATACACACCCACGACTGGGTTTCGATATACCAGAATCTGGACACGAGGTGCAGGGAGTAATATTAGTACTCTGAAATGACTCGACCGGTCGTTTTGAGCTCCGGTGCGTCATTCAACAGATTGAGGCCAGGAGCAACTTCATCTCATGTATATTGACTTGTGTGTATGGTCAGAACTAAAATTCAGAAAGTTTGGACTCAAATCAAAATGGAAATTCTAATTTTGAAAGCTTAAAGTTGAAGAAATGAACTAGGATTAGAATTTTCAGTAAATGACCTCGAAATTGGGATCTGAAAGTTCCAGCATGTTCGTATGATAATTTTGGACTTGGGCATATGTCCGGATTGGGTTTTTGATAGCCCATGAACATTTCCTCGTATATGGTGGAAGTTAGTATTTCAGAAGAATTTTATAAATTTGGGTTGGAAGGCATTTTAGAGTTATAGATGTCTGTTTGGGATTTCGAGTCTGGGAATAGATCCGTATGGTGATTCTGGAGTTGGGAACGCGATTAGAAGTTAATTCAGATGTCCAGATGTCATTTTAAAATCATTTGGCTAAATATAGGAATTTGAAGGCTTGTGAGAAAATTCGACCGAAAGTGAAAATTTCGATATCGGGGTCAAAATGCGATTCTGAAAGTTGGTGCAAGTCTGTAATGTCTAGTGTGACTAGTGTGAAAATTTTGAGTCAATTCAAATCGAGTTTGGTAGGATATGGGACAATTAATCTCTTAAAGGAAAGTTTAAGTTGGAAAAGTCAACCCAACGTTGACATATGAGTTAGATAGCTCAGAATTGAATTTCGATGATTCGACTAGTTACGGGGGATGATTTGTGACTTAGGAGTAAAAATAGAAGTGAATTCGGATATCCGGAGGGAAAGTTAGCTAGGTTTGGTGAAGTTGGAATTTTGGTAGAATCCGGTAGATAGGTAAAATTTTGATCCGAGGGTTGGAATAGAATACCAAGAGTTGCTGTAACTTCTTTGTGTCATTTTAGACTTGTCTGCAAAATTTGAGGTCATTCATACTAGTTTTGACGTATTTCGGCATTGGATGTGGAATTTAGAAGTTCTTCAGATTCATAGGCTTGAATCCGATGATGATTTGATGTTTTGATGTTAGTTTGGGTGTTCCGAATGTTGAAACAAGTTTGAATGATATTGTGGGACATATTTTTATAATTGGTTAAGGTCTCGAGGGCCTCGGGTGCATTTCGTAAGGTTATCGGAATGAAATTCGGACCAAAAAGAAAAGAAAAATTGCAGAAATTTTTGCAACTTAGCTGTCTTTGGACAGCAAGAGTTCCAAAATTTGGAAGCCTATATCTTTTGATCTATAAGGAATCAGGAAAAATCCAAAATACGAAAGTTGTAGACCTTCATGTCGTGTTTCTATAAAGCTAAATAAATTGTAATTTGGACGTCCGTAGTGAATGTTACGGTCTATTGAAAATGACAGGTGGAGCTCATTTTCCAGAATTTGCTTTCGAAGAGGCTACTTTCGAAGCTCATATCTTGTAATCTACAAGGAATCAGAGAAAGTGCAAAACAAGCAAGTTGTAGCCCTTCGTGTCTAGTTTGCGTAAAGCTAAATAAATTGCAATTTTAACATTTGTAGTTGAAGTTATGATCGATGGGAAATGACTGCTGGAGCAATGTGATGTATAACTTGTATAGCACAAGTGCAAGGTACAACTTGACGAAGCACATCAGATTCTTTTATACACGAAATTGGTTCATTTCTTTACTTTATTTCATTTGGTTTGGATGATTTTGGAGAGCTTCAAGAGGGGATTTTCATCATCAATGTGAAGTTAAGTTATCCCCACCTATTTTAAGTACATCAATTATGTATGGATTTGAGTATGAAAATTGTAGAAAAATTGAGGATTTAGGCATAGGGATTTGAAAATAAGATTTGGTGATTTGAGGGGTCAAATGAACTCCGATTTTGATGAACTTTATATGTACGGACTCGTGGCGAGACGAGGAATCTTAAAAATATGATTTTCATAATTTTTCAATAAGCAGGCCCGAGGCTCGGGTTTTGGCAACTTCATGTTTTTGGGTGTTTTTTGAGTCCTATCGATTGGGTTATGATTCATTAGCCTATTTTGATGTATTCTTATTGGTCTTGATCAGATTTGGCACTCGAGGAGGTCGATTTGCAAGAAAAAGGCAAGGCTAGCTAGGACTTTTGGCCGATTCGAGGTGAGTGGTAGTAATAAATGATATATACTAAGGGTTTGAAACCCCGTATTTGCACTATTCAGTGCTATGCTAAGATGGAACACGCATCATGTGACGAGCATGGTGGTATTGTGACTGGGGATTTGGACTGGGTCCTTCCCAATTGATGTTGCAGTGCATATTGACTGAGACTGAGCTTATACCTATATAATTGGGCTACTTGCTATGTTTGGGGCCTTGTGCCGATCTGTAGAATATTAGGGAAACCTATGGAGCTAAATGACCTCAATACTAGGTTGAACACATACTCTCAGCTGTATTAATAGCTGTATAACATGACATGAACTAGTACTAGATGTGTACTCTAAGTGAGAATACCTAGGATTGGATACCATGTTCTAGCTGAGTGGGCCCGGGAGGCCGAGTCTATATTGACTGAGAAGGGTCGAGAACCCACTGTGAGGTATTGATATATATATATACCGGATCGGGCTGCACGCCGTAGTAGTATATACATATACATGTATTGGATTGGACTGCACGCCGCATTAATATAAATATGATATATATATATATATATGTATATATATATGGATCAGACTGCACGCCGTAGTAATATACAAATATATGGATCGGACTGCACGCCATAGTAATATATGAATATATGGATCAGACAGCACGCCGCAGTAATATATATGTGGATCAGATTTCACACCGCAGTATTATAGCGCTTGGGATGAAGGAGCTCCTCCGGAGTCTGCACACACCCCAAGTGAGCGCAGTTATATATATATTGGATCGGACGCCACGCGCAACAGTAAATCTATTCTATTGGATTGGGTTGCACGCGCATCATATATATATATATATATATATATATATATATATATATATATATATATATATGTATACATATATATATATATATATATATATATATATATATATATACATATATATATATATATATATATATACATATATATATATATATATACGTGGATCGGATTGCACGCTGCGGTATTATAGCGCTTGGGATGAAGGAGCCTCTCCGTTCTGTATACACCCCAAGTGAGTGCAGTTATATTATATTGGATCGGGCTGTACGCCGCAGTAGTATGAGTGAGGATCGGGCTGCACGCCATAGCAGAGTTAGGTCAGCGTTGGATCAGAGTGAGACAGTAGTAGACTGGAACCAGACTTACCATTGTAGAGATGTTTCACTGATACAATTGTTCTTAGAAATGTTTAGTGATAATGCAGATGTTCTTACTTTCATTTATTATTTGTTATTCACTACTCACTGAGTTGAAAAATACTCACCCCACTCCCTGCACCTTATGTGCAGATATACCTATCTAGGAGGGCAGTTGAGCTATACACTACTGCTATTTCTACTGCTAGTTGAGGAGACATCGAGGTAGCTGCTGGCGTCCGCAGGACCCGATCTCTTCCTCCTTCTATTTATGACTTTTGTCACTCTATTTAGACTTGGATTGTATAGTGTGTTTTCCAATTGTTAGAGGGTTAGACTTCTGACACCGAATTCTTTGGGCTGTATTTCATATATTTCTGTTTCCGCATTTGTTGTTTCTATTTTGAAAATAGGCTATAACTCTAAATGGATCAGTATTAATTAATAATTGGGTGGTTATCTGGAAGATGGTCGAGCTTTCCTAGCAATGTGTTGCGCGCTTCACGATCGGGGTTTGGGTCGTGACAAGTTGGTATCAATGCCAAGGTTACTAGATCTCGCGAGTCATGAGCCGGTTTAGTAGTGTCTCGCGGATCCGTACGGAGACGTTTGTACCTATCCTCGGGAGGCTGCAGACCTTTTAGGAAACATTCCACATTCTTGGAATTCTTATCGTGAGTACTTGATTCAGCTTGAGATGTAATCCTTGAAATTCCTTCTACACGTCTGTAAGCACACTCGAGTGCTTAGTGATAAATTTGCCTCGATGGCTTGTGATTCCCCGATCGATAGGCGAGATTTAATACATGTGAGTTTATATTGGGCCAGTTAGGATGACTTGAGGCACGATCTTTGTCTATGGTTTGAGCACCAAGGTTCTAATTTCGTGAGCCGGTGTTATGAAATTCATACGATCAGTAGTGTCCCTAATTGTGGAAATGGCAGTTTGATAATAGGTGAGCTGTAAGGTGTTCGATTCTTATTGTGATCTGTTATGTAGCCCTAGCTCTGGGCATGGTGAAAATGTTCATGTTTCTTAGTGGAAAGGTAGAGTGCATTACGTGTGGTAGTATGACATCAGACAGATGAAGACCGAATTGGCTGTGCTTTGTGTATCATGGTGAGAGATATTTGATATGTGTTATGATTCGAGCAGGTGTAACACATGTTCATGTATCAATTTTGTTAATATAATTCGTGTAGTATTGCGATTTTTGTTATTGATAAACATTGTGATGTCTTGTCGAGTTGTAGATGTGTTGTTAGAGTGATTTGGTGATTCTCTAGTAGGTGGAAGGGCTTAAATTACAAAGGAAACTCTGTCGAAATTTTGGAAAAATTTGGGACTTAGAAAATATTTTCTGTCACCTAAAGAGTAGGCTTAAATATGTGTGTGGTAAAATGAAAGAATTACAGAAGAGTTAAGATTTCCGATGACTCGAGCCTCTATAAGACTTGTATATGACTTGAGTATAATCACACTATAACAGTGTGGCATCATTTGAGTAAGAATACCATGAGTGGTTAAAAGTGCCTTGATATATGGCTTAGAGCCAAGTTGGGGAGGTTGTTATTGATTAACTGATTGCGCTGTGGTGTGCTATGTCAATTCAGTCTCTAAGTATGTTGGTAAAGGTTATATGGTGTGTCGTAGATGTAAATGAATATTAGGAAGTTTTGAGTTGCTGTTGATAAAGAATGCTCTCTGCATAGGGAAGGAAGATGGTTATTTGTATATGTATGAAATCATGTCTGTGGTGTCAGAGTACTAACAAGGAACAAGTGGTTTTGTTCATTTAGGGCAGGTGATTTACAGCTGAATAAGAGTGAATGGCTCTCGCGAGAATTGTATTCCGATGTTCAAGGTTTTGTATATGACAATTAGGTGTCTTAAGTTTGTGTATGTGGCTAGAGACTGTGTTTTCATTAAAAGATATCAAGACATGAGCTATATTATGTCATTGTGGGATTCTAGGTATCCGTATTTGGAAGATAATGGTAACGAATTTAGATTCGCGGGAAGTTCTTCAAGTAATGTGTTTTGGAATGTGGCATTTCTGGGAGACATTTGAGAGGGTATTCAGTGTTGCTCGAAAGCACTGGTACATATCTAGTATCTGTCATAGAATGAAAGTGTCAATTATGTGCGGGTATTGCATGATGGAAACTTGGATCAGGTATGATGATTTGTGTGCTATATGGAGTTCTGATGTACAAACTATGTGGTGGTGGTCGATCTCTATTCGCTAGTATGTTGAATTTTGTATGTGATATTGAAATTCAGACTGATTGTCTTTGTGTTGGGTGATTTTAAACTATTGCATTAGGGGCTACGCCAGAAATTCCACGGGTTGGTGAAACGCGTTAGAATCCGTTTTAGCAGAATGATGTATATTTCAAAGAACCAGCGAACAACTGGGAAAGATTGCTTCTTAATTGGTCCTTCGTGGCGGATGTCAGTGCAGAGGTGTTTCACGTGGAATCGGTGTTTGGATGGGATCACACGTGAAACAAAGAAATGTGGAAACATGACCTTGCGGGTCTAAATTGTGTGTTATATTCTATGATGTGAGATGGATACATAGCCTTGTGTTGTGATGGTACTGGAAAGCTTGAGGTATAACTCTTTCATTTCAGTCATTTTCATGAATTATGTATGCTCGGACTGTTGCTTATTGGTGCGCGTATTGTGTGACCTGAGGCTTAGGCCTGTATTGAGGTGTCATATCACCAGAGTGGTGTGTTGGATTTGAGGTGGTCATTGGGCTCATCGGTGGATACGAACAAATTTGATTTTGGCTTGTTAGAAGTATAATATCGAGGTTTAACTCGGAAATCTGTTGTGGTATTAGTCAAAAGGGAAGTGGCTTCATAAATGGTTGATTTGAGGAATTGTTACGGTTTAGCGCATGTTTTATTTATCGTTGGCAGTATATGAAAGTGTTGGAATAAGACTTCAACTAATAAGGGGTTTCCATCAGTATTTGGGTATTGTAGGCAACTGCGGTAAATAAAGAATGTTATTGTGGTCATATGAGTAAAGTGATGCAAAGTGTGAATTCAACAAATTTATGCATTAATGTTTGGGTACAACGTGTGGAGATTGATACGGTGGTCGAATGATGGAAACAGACTTGGCAGGAAATTCAGGATGTTGGAATTTGGCCTAATGGCTTATTCGCTTGAATAAAGAATTATATCTACATAATTTTGTAGCTAATGTGCTCAACTAAGTAGTGGTAGCACGTGAAGGTTCATGTTCCGTTAAACAAGTTATTTTAAACTACACCATTATAGTTCTCAGCACGTTCGAGGACGAACGTATGTTAAAGTGGGGGAGATTGAAACGACCTGACCGGTCGTTTTGAGCTCCGACGCGTCATTCAGCAGATTGAGGCCATGATCAGCTTTATCTCAGGTATATTGATTTGTGTGTATGGTCAGAATTAATATTCAGGAAGTTTGGAGTCAAATCTAAATGGAAATTCTCATTTTGAAAGCATAAAGTTGAAGAAATGAACTAGTATTGGAATTTTGAGTAAATGACCACAGAATTGGGATCTAAAAGTTCCAGCATGTTCGTATGATAATTTTTGACTTGAGCGTATGTCCGGATTTGGTTTTTGATAACCCGTGAGCATTTCCGTGTATATGGTAGAAGTTAGTACTTTAGAAGAATTATATAAATTTGAGTTGGAAGGAATTTTAGAGTTATTGATGTCCGTTTGGGATTTTGAGTCTGGGAATAGATCCTTATGGTGATCCTGAAGTTGGGAACGCGATCAGAAGTCAATTTGGATGTCCGGAGGTCATTTTAAAATCATTTGTCTAAATATAGGAATTTGAAGGTTTATGAGAAAATTCGACTGGAAGTGAAAATTTCGATATCGGGGTCGAAATGCGATTCCGAAAGTTCGTGCAAGTCCGTAATGTCGAATGTGACTGGTGTACAAACTTTGAGTCAATTCGGATCGATTTTGGTAGGAAATGGGACAATTAATCTCTTTAAGGAAAGCTTAAGTTAGAAAAGTCAACCCAACGTTGACTTATGAGTTAGAGGGCTCGGAACTGAATTCCGATGATTTGGTTAGTTTTGGGGGATGATTTAAGACTTAGGAGGGCAATCGAAAGTAATTTTGGAGGTCCGGTGGGAAAGTAAGCTAGGTTTGGTGAAGTTGGAATTTTGGAAGAATCTGGTTGATCGGCAAAATTTTGATCCGAGGGCCGGAATGGAATACCGAGAATTGATGTAGCTTCGTTGTGTCATTTTAGACTTGTCTGCAAAATTTGAGGTCATTCGGACTAGTATTGACGATTTTCGGCATCAGATGTAGAATTTGGAAGTTCTTGAGATTCATAGGCTTGAATCCGATGATGATTTGATGTTTGATGTTATTTTGGGTGTTCCGAATGATGAAACAAGTTTGAATGATATTGTGGGACATGTATTTATAATTGGTTAAGGTACCAAGGGCCTCGGGTGGATTTCGGAAGGTTAACGAAATGAAATTCGGACCAAAAAGAAAAGAAAAAAATTGCAGAAATTTCTGCAACTTAGCTGTCTTTGGACAGCAAGAGTTCCAGAATTTGGAGGCCTATATCTTTTGATCTATAAGGAATTAGGAAAAATGCTACACAAGAAAGTTGTAGACCTTCATGTCTAGTTTCCCAAAAAGCTAAATAAATCGTAATTGGGACGTCCGTAATGAAAGTTATGGTCTATTGAAAATGACTGGTGGAGCTCGTTTTACAGAATTTGCTTTCGAGGAGGCTACTTTCGAAGCTGATATCTTGTAATCTACAATGAATCGGAGAAAGTGCATAACACACACATTGTAGCACTTCGTGTCTAGTTTCTGTAAAGCTAAAGAAATTGCAATTTGGACGTTTGTAGTGGATGTTAATATCGACGGGAAATAACTAATGGAGCAATATGATGTACAACTTGTATAGCACAAGTGCAAGGTACAACTCGACGAAGAACGGCAGATTCTTTTATACACGAAATTGGTTCATTTCCTTCAATTATTTCATTTTGTTTGGATGATTTTGGAGAGCTTCAAGAGGGGATTTTCATCATCAATATGCAGGTAAGTTATCCCCACCTATTTTGAGTTAAGTACATCAATTATGTATGGATTTGAGTATGAAAATTGTAGAAAAATTGAGGATTTAGGCATAGGGATTTGAAAATAAGATTTGGTGATTTGAGGGGTCAAATGAACTCCGATTTTGATGAACTTTATATGTACGGACTCGTGGCGAGACGAGGAATCTTAAAAATATGATTTTCATAATTTTTCAATAAGCAGGCCCGGGGCTCGGGTTTTGGCAACTTCGTGTTGTTGGGTGTTTTTCGAGTCCTTTCGATTGGGTTATGATCCATTAGCCTATTTTGATGTATTTTTATTGGTCTTGATAAGATTTGGCACCCGAGGAGGTCGATTTGCGAGGAAAGGGCAAGGCTAGCTAGGACTTTTAGCTGATTTGAGGTGAGTGGTAGTAATAAATGATATACTGAGGGTTTGAAACCCCGAATTTGCACTATTGAGTGCCATGCTGAGATGGAACACGCATCATATGACGAGCGTGGTGGTATTGTGACTGAGGATTTGGACTTGGTCCTTCCCGATTGATGTTACAGTGCATATTGACTAAGACTGAGCTTATACCTGTATAATTGGGCTAGTTTCCATATTTGGGCCCTTGTGCCGATCTGTAGAATATTAGGGAAACCTGGGGAGCTAAATGACCTCAATACTAGGTTGAACACATACTCTCAGCCGTATTCATAGCTGTATAACATGACATGAACCAGTACTAGATGTGTACTCTAAGTGAGAATACCTAGGGTTGAATACCATGTTCTAGCAGAGTAAGCCCGAGAGGCCATGTCTATATTGACTGAGAAGGGTCGAGAATCCACTCTGAGGTATTGATATATATATATATATATATATATATATATATATATATATATATATATATATATATATATATATATATATATATATATATATATATATATATATATATATATATATATATATATACATATGCACGCTGCAGCAGTATATACATATATATGTATTGGATCGGACTGCACGTCGCAGTAATATATATATGATATAAATATATGAATCGGACTGCACGCTGCAGTAATATATTAATATATTGATCGGACTCCACGCCCCAGTAATATATAAATATATGGATCGGACTGCACGCCGTAGTAATATAAATGTGGATCAGACTGCACGCAGCATTATTATAGTGCTTGGGCTGAAGGAGCCCATCAGGAGTCTGCACACACCCCCAGTGAGCGCAGTTATATTACATTGGATCGGGCTGCGCGCGCAGCAGTATATATATTATATTCGATCAGGCCGCACGCCGCAGCACTATATATATTGGATCGGGTTGCACGC
>JASVEL010002333.1:0-106679 GCA_032618575.1 Nicotiana noctiflora | reverse complement strand
GAGAGAGGAATTGAAGGGAAATAGCTGGGAGATCATCGGGATATTGTCGAAGGTAAGTTTCGTGGTTTAATTACACGCTTTTATCATGAAATCGGGGATTATTTCTATGAAAATGGAGGATTAAATGTGGGTTTTAGCCCTAGGCCTAAAATTGAAGAAGAACACTAATTTGAGTGGGCAAAGGGAGTCCGATTTTGTTAAATTTTATATGCCTAGACTCGTATCGAAATGAGGATTTCGAATATGTGACTTTTGTAATTTTTCGAGAAGCGTACCGAAAGTCGGGTTTTGGCAACTTTATCATTTTTGGTGTAAATCAAAAATTCCCGTGACGACGGGCCGGGTCGTCACATTTACATGTGGAGTTGAATAATCTTAGTCAATCTATTGGACCTGATGCAGCTAGATTGAGCTCAAAACTTGGAGTTATAGCACGAAATGGAATTTTAGCTCCTTTAAATCATAAAGATTGGAGGCTTGTGCCTAAGCTGTACAAGGATAGGATATGGGCTCATATTAAGGTGCTTAGAAAATTAAATAAAAAGGTTATATACTAAGATGCTAATTGATTTTATGTTTTTAAACATGTGTTATAGGAAAATACTGATGCAACTGAGGATATGAGACGTATGTTGATGCTATCGGTTGGATATAAATGGAAAGAATGGAAGCATGAAGCAAAAATGATTGGTTATGAGCCATACAACAACGATATCGAGCGCTTAGCTAAACGTCCAGACAGGATAGAAAAAGACCAGTGGCGTGCATTAGTTCATTATTGGATCTCTAATGAAGCAAAGGTGTTCTTCGAGCATCAAACAACTTCTCTTGCTAATAATGATCTCTCCAACTCTTGCCCTTAGCACATGCTATTAGCACATTCCTTTTGCGGATCATACTTTTTCCTTTAAAGATTTTTATGCTTTTCCTCTCTAGTGGAGTAGGACCTTCTTAAATTTGTTAGGAGAGGATATAGAGTGAAGGATTTCCAGGCTGGTTTCACTGATTTTGAAACTAGAAAGACATGATTACTTCATTATCTGAAAAAAAGAGCCTGGATTTGGAGATCTAAAAACATCAAGGGAGAATGCCTGCTGCATTATCCGGCCTTACCTCACTGTTGCTCCAAAGAAATGTTAGTTTGTTGTAACGCTGGTTCTGCTGTTTAAGTTGGGCTATAGCCTGGGGTGTTCCAAGAAACTTTGTTCACCTCTCTTTCTTTCTCTCTTCTGAAGTGAGGTTTCCCTTGTTTGCTGATTTTTCCAATAAGCAAGCAAAACTATTATTGAATGGTTAATTCAAGTGCACAGAAAGATACCTGGACTTCAATTTGCTAGACACTAAGGAACCTAATAAGTCCATAATTCTATCTGTTAGAAAAGAGAACAATATAGAAGAAGAGGTTATATTCTAAGTGAAGAAGAAGAGGAAGGGAAGAACACTTTATATTTTGGGAGAGGAGTTATTTTCATTCAACTTGATACAAATGGCACTACAAGAGGGCTTATTTATAGGTGCTAATGGAGCACCCTTGAACCATTCTAGATAAATCTTATCACCTTGAATACAAAAGATTATTCTAGAGTTTCTACAAGATAAGATTTATCTCATAGGAATTAAAAAGAGAATTCTAGACATTGCACATGCTAGATTATCCAAGACAATTCTAGAACAAGTACCATCTAGATAATTCTAAATTATTATTATCATTGTTATTATTATTATTAACACTATCACCCTTATCACGAGATTAATCCTACAACAAAAAGTCAAACTATTAGTCCTAAACTTTACAACAGTAATGGTTGTTGCTTTCCTTTCAAGACATCTTTTATTACTCTCTAACCACAATATTCAAAGAATGCATATTGAGAGATAGTCATGTACAAGTAAATTTGATCTTTCTTTGCCTTCATACAATGTTGTTCTGTAGGATTCCTTCGTAACACCCATTGTATGCCAAAGGATTTACGAAAATTCTCCAAATTTACCTTGTTACCGTGTAATAGGAAAATAAACGTTTTACAGTTTCAGAACGATCATCGGATAAAAAGCATCTATTATTGAAATGACCCGGCCGGTTATTTTCAAAATTTACGCCCCAATCCCCCATCTAACTGTTCCTCTAAGTTCATTTCTGCTATTGTGGTTTATCGGGAGGGTCGGTTCTGGAATTCGGAGTGTTTTGGGACACTTAGTCCCTAATTGGGAGCTTTATAGTTGGAAAATGGCCTGTAGTCGGAACACTGTTAAGACAACCTCGAAACAGAAATCCAATGGTTCCATTATCTTTGTTAGGAGATTTCGGGGTTGGGAGCGCGTTCAGAATGTATTTCGGAGGTCTGTAGCTCAATTAGGCTTGAAATGCCGAAGTTTGAAATTTTAGCGAATCCGAGCGATAGGTGAGATTTTGATTCGGGAATCGGAATGGCATTCCGACAATTTCTGTAGCTTCGTCATGTGATTTTGGATCTGTCTGCAAAATTTCAGGTCATTCGGACGTCATTTGGTCGGGTTTTTGATTGAATGTTGATTTCAAAAGTTTAGATGAAAACTTAGGCTTGAATCCACTATAATTTGATATTTTCCGTGTTTAAGGACATGTTTTTATCATTGGAACAAGTTCGAATAAGGTATTAGGATGTGTTGGTGTGTTTGGATGAGGTCCCGGGGGCCTCGGGTTGTTATCGGATGGGTAAACGGGAATAAAAACATGGAAAATTGCAGGTTGGGCATTCTGTTCTGTTGTTTTTGCCCCTACGGAAATGGGACCGCAGAGGCGAGTCCGCATGAGCGGAATTTGGGGCGCAGGAGCACCTGGGTTCGCAGAGGCAGATCCACTTCCGCTGAGGCAGAGTCGCGGGTGCGGAAGCCTCGTCGCAGAAGCGACCTAGGGTGGAGGAGTGAGGAATCTGCAGGAGCGGAGGGTCATTCGCTTAAGCGATTCCGCAGAATCGGACTCTTACTCGCAGAAGCGGGAAGTCCCGCAGGAGCGGAGGATATTCCGCAGGAGCTGACGCGCGGAAGCATCCCTGGGCTCGTAGAAGTTGAATGGGCCAGCCAGGCCTGGGGTTTCGCAGAAGCGACCAAATGGTCGCGGAAGCGGTCTCGCAGACGCGGAAAATGTCCGCATAAGCGAAAATCGCAGAATGTTTAATTATATCAGAAGTTAGAAATTTCAGAAACATTTCAATACATTGAGGGCTCGGCTCAAGAGGCGATTTGGGCGATTTTGAAGGGATATTCAAGGTGTTTCTTCAGGTAATCAACTATGGACTCAAATTATGATTATTGTTGATAATATTATGCAATTATATCATGAAAATAGAGGAATTTGGGGTATTTTATGGGGGTTTTCACCCTAGGCTTGAATTTTAGAAAATCAAGGGTTTGAATGGGCAAATGGAGTCCGAATTTAGTAAACTTTATATGCTTAGACTCGTATTGAGACGAGGGTTTCAAATATATAACTTTCGTAATTTTTCGAAAAGCGTACCGAAAGTCAGGTTTTGGCAACTTGTGGGTTTTGGTGTATTTTGAATTGTTTCGATTGGGAAATGCCCAATTGGCCTATTTTGATGTGATTCTATTGATTTTTATCAGATACTACACCTGTGGAGGCCGACATTCGCGGCAAAAGAGTTGTCTCTTAGCGGTTTTGTACCGGAGTCGAGGTAAGTGGCTTGTCTAACCTCGTGTAGGGGAACCTTCACCCCTAGGATATTATGTGTTAGTTTGAATGCCTTGTACACAAGGTGACAGGCGTGTACATGCGCTGGTTGTTGGAACTCACTTTACTTGAATTGTCCAATTTGTGATATTCCTATTCTTAGTTGAGAAAATTGTGACATTTACCTGATATTCGTTAGGAAAGCATGATTAGATAGGATTTATCTCTCTAATTGCCTAATTGCTTTATTTGAACTTCTTGATAATTGTTGGCACTAATTTTTGGTGAAGTTGTAGTTAAGCATATTATATTTTCTCTGTGCATTTCTTTTATTGGTTGTGTTGGTGGACTGCGGGTTCAATTCTCGGAGATCCCAGGGATGTGGGTTCGATTCCCAGAGACCCGGAGAGGTATTGTTCGTGGACTACGAGTTCGATTCCCGAAGACCCAAGGGCTGCGGGTTCAATTCCCGGAGACCCAGAGTTTATTGATATAATATTGAAATATGGACTGCGGGTTCGATTCCCGGAGATCCTGAGATATTGAGACACATCCTGTGATATTGAGTCACGGGCTGCGGGTTCGATTCCCGGAGACTCGGAGATACTGATATTGGGACTACGGGTTAAATTTCCGTAGCTCCTGGGTTGTTGATTATGGAATGGGACTATGGGTTCATTCCCACAGGTCCTGGACTTGCTGATTGAGTTTTTGTTGAGTTGGTTACTTGTTGTTTGCTTAATCGTAGACGGTTGCAGTAATCACTTTATTGTTGTTATTTCAGATTTATCACTATTTAAACTGCTTATTATTGTTATTATCATTATGTTATTGTTCTCTCAGTAGGGCCCTGACCTTCCTCGTCACTACTCCATCGAGGTTAGGCTTGGGACTTTCTGAGTACCGTCGTGGTGTACTCATGCTACTCTTTTGCACACTTTTGTTGTGGAGATCCAGGTACATCAGGACAGGCTCATACTAGGTGATTCAGCAGCACATTCGGAGACCTCGAGGTATGATCTACTTCGTTCGCAGATCCGGAGGCCCTCCTTCTGTTCTGATAGTGATATTAGATATTCTTCCTTTATTTCGTAGTTTTTAGATACTCTTGATGTATAGAGCCACAGTTGTACTTCCCCCTTTAGTCTGTGTTACCCGTGGGATTCCGGGTCTTGGTGGTATGTTATACAGTGTGGTTGACGAGTATTTGTGCCGAGCGGCATGGATTACATTCCTACTTATATCGTTTTCTGTTAATTCTTGTTTAATGTTCATAAATTTGTATATTCCCCAACGTGTTAGGTTTACCTAGTTGCGGGGACTGGGTGCCGTCATGACAGATTCACGATTGATGAACTAGGGCCGTGACAATTATCAACTGTGAAACTTTGATCCTAAAAATTTGTTCCCTTGACATCTCATAGTCAGTATCAACTGCTCTTTTAGGTTATAAGGTCATTGTGTATGGTTTGTGAGTTTTTAATGAGGCGGCTCATTCTCTATCAAATTAAGTTAATCTTTTTGGGTTAATCGGAGTATCTGAATATTGTTTTGCCCTGTTAATATAATTAATCTCTCCAACTATAGCAATGTATCATAAAGAAATTTAAATATAAATGATCTCTCCAACTGTAGTAATGCATTATTAGCAAATTGACACTTACTCATGTATAATAAACGAGATTTTAATGATCTCTCCAACTCTTGCCCTTAGCACATGCTATTAGCGCATTCCTTTTGCGGATTATACTTTTTCCTTTAATTATTTTTATGTTTTTCCTCTGTAATTCTTGTTATCTTTTCTCTTTTTTCTTTTAAAAGTTTTATTCTTTGGTTTGATGTTTGCCCATGAATTACCTCTAATATATTAAATTACATGTAAATCTTTTAGGAAAAAAGCAAGAGGAACAAAGAAAGTCGAAGGAAGTTGAGTATGCCACACACATAAGGACGAAAAAGTCATTCTCAAATTATAGATGATGTATGCCTTATTTACTATAAGCTTTCTACATCTAATATATAAATACTTATTTTCTAGAATATATTTGCAATAAATTTTTTATTATTTAAACATATGACAAAGAAGAATGGTGTAAAACCAAGTCGTATCGATGTATTCAAAGAAACACATACGAGAAAGAATAATCAACCAGTAAATAAGATAGCCGAGGATACTATGATAAATTCCCATTCTTTATTAGTATGAATTACTTTCTTTCCAATGTAAACTTTTATTAACTTTGTATTGTTTTACCTTTTCTTTCCAAAAGAAAAAAAATGAATGAACTTGCTAAGGTGTATCCCGAGTTAAATGTCCCTGGAAGTGCTCCCAATGATGTGTATGCACAGGTTTTGGGACCAGACACTCATGGAAATGTTCGAACATTAGGACATTAGGAAAAGGAGCCGCTCCAAGTTTTGTTTATGGCCCTGCATATAAGCGATCACAGGCTGAGCAAAGAGATTTTGATAGAAGGGTTGAGATAGAAAGCTACCTCCGCTATGAGAATTGCAATGGAAGAAAAATTGTCTGAAGCAAAAGAAGAAATTGAAGCAACGGAAAAAAAGTTATTTGAAGCAAATGAAGAAATAAAAGCATTGGGGGAAAAAATGTTAGAAGCATCAAAGGATATGGATGCAAAAATGGATGATAAAGTAAAGCTTGGTATACATGCATATTTAGAATCATTGGATATTACTATTGGCTCAATTAAGAAATTATCTAGTGATGAGCAGGTAAAAAATATTATGATATTTACCAAAATTTTATTGTATTTAAGATAATCTTGTAATTTAGTTTTCTTTTAACGGTGGTAATCTTCCTCTTTTGCGATAGGTTTCTGATAACTCAATGGATGATTACCAACAATCACTATCACATGTTTCACTTGTTCACACAAAGATGGTGAGTTCGTAAACTCATTTTCACTAAATCTTTTTCTGCATACATTCGAAAAGTATAGTTTTAACTATGTCCATTTTCACTTTAGTTACATGTTCCATCAATGGTGGAGATTAAACTTGTTCTTTGATCCCTTTATGGTATATATTGTTAGTATAAAGTTCTGAATATGAGTGGACCGGCTTGTTGTTAATGGAAACTGGATTTGTCTTGCTGTTTGGTTTCTGTTTTATGAGCAAAATGACTTGTTTTATGCATTCTTGGTGTTCATTAGTTTTTGACTTTCTTTAAGGGTTATAGAACGAGTGTTGGAATATTTGAGTTGATGAATTGTATGGATCATGTAAATTTTTGTTTTCTCCCATACTTCTGGGAAATGATGGGTTTATGTGGTAATTCTGCCAATTTATCTCAACCAGATGTAATGTTTCCTTGTCATTTGTTGCTCTTCTTGGATGTTATTTATGACGCCTCTTTTAATTCTCGAATAGATCACTTGCATCCATGTCACAATGCAGTGATGTTTTTGATTGGGTTGTTCCCTTCTTATTCTTGTATTCCCATGAGAGTCTTTTTGAAAAAAAAGCACCATAATAGGACGTTGTATTAATGCAGCTCACTTTACTCTATGTCTTTCCAATTAAATCTGTCTAGCTATCAACCATCATTCACACCTTATTTTCCCGTGCGTTTAATTCCCTGTTACTGAGGATATTTAATATGAATTGGGCAGCACAGGATGAGTACGATCTCAGTACAACCACAATGTGACATATTTTCCTCCTTGTGTCCAACTTTGTCCATGTTTTCATGATAATGTTCATCTTCCATAAATAAGTATATTTTAGGTAACCGTCAATACATAATGATGAATGAAACTTGATGTATCTATACCATGTGTAAACTACCATAGTAACCAATCTTATATTTCTTCTCAGGTTAACATAATCAAGAAGATTCGAGTTAGTGAAGTTGGCAAAAAAGAAAAATAAGCGGGTATGTGTGAAAAAATTACAAGGTTCTTAGGTGGTTGCGTTCACTTTCTTGGATTTTTTGCTTTATGTTGTCTGTTTCTTTCTCTCCGATTGCTAGTATTATATTCATCATCATTTTGTTTGTCTTTTAGAACATGAATCTGTTATTATTTTTTTGGTATTCCAATTATTTTAGAGGAGGAAAGAATTTACTTTATTATAAAGGTATAATACTTTTTTTTTCTTGTGACTTCCTGTGCAGCATTCTTGAAGAAAATGATGTCAATTACTGCCAGTGAAAAGCTTGACTTGTGGAGAGTTGGTTTTATGAGATTTAGTTTAGAAGTTGAGGAAAATTAATTCGAATTAGGAGCGATCTTAAAGTACTTACACATTGAAATTACTATCTTTTATGATTTAGTTAGATTTGGATTTTACGTGAGAACAAATCATTTAGTTTGACATTATCTATCTTGTACTAAGTACGTTTTACATTGCTATTTTGTTCTGTGGTTACCGTGCTAAAAGATATTTGCTTTACATTTATTTCATGTTTGTTAAAAATGTTGACATTTGTGAATGTAAATGTGTTCATAATGAAACTAAATAGAACATTATTATTTACATTCTAAAAAATATGATAGCGACATTAATTTAAATGTCAAAATATTTAATCTGACATTTTGCTATGTTGTCAAAGATGACACTAATTATTTTTAGTGACATTCACATAAAGTGAAAATGACATTTTATATATGTTATGAATTTTCTTATTGACATTTACTAAACTGTCGATATTTCAATATGTTATTTTGTGAACATCATATGTAAATGTCGTATTTTTTAGTAACATTAATCCAATTGTTGAAAATTTTAAGTGACATTTCCTACATGTTGTAAACCAAATGTCGTAATATTCTTACCGATTTTTACCTAAATATCGTAAATTAAATGTCATAAATTTCTAATTGACATTTTACCTATATGTTGCAAAGTAAGTGTCGCAAATTTCTTATCGACATTTACCTAAATATCGTAAAATAAGTGTCATAATTTCTTATTGACATTTATCTAAATGTCATAAAGTAAGTGTCATAATTTTTTACCGACATTTACCTATATGTCGGAAAATTACCGACATTGAAGTTAATGATATTTGACGCAAATGTAAATTAAATGTCGGTAAACAAATTTGTGACATTTAAACTACATAATACGACATTTATTAAATGTCGTCATATTTCTGATTTCTTGTAGTGCTAATTGGTGTACAATTCTAATTACAGAAGTAAATCCCATGAGTGATACAACTAATCGCCCTTCATTCGATCCGCTCCGAGATTTTCGCCATGATCTTCGACCGGTTATGAATATTTTACCTTTCCGTTATTGCGTTGCCCTCGAAGTTGATCATATCTGGTCTTGATTGTCGGGGACCTCGATCTCGATGGGTACCTTGATCTCCAAACTTTGTACCTTGTCTTCGTGTTCTGGTCTATTACGAGGCTGACCCTCGATGCAGTTCTCTAATCTTGAAATAATGGCAAAATTGGACGAACCCGATTTTACCCGTATACACATGGTAATTGGTAATCCGAGGAAGATATTAAGCTCTAAGAGGTGTCATATGCGACTGCCATGGACGTTGGATCATATAACTTGGACAATGCAAACACCATCAAAGCAGAATTTAAGGCGCTATTCACTGCTTTAATTTTCTTCTGAAAGATCCATTCAAACTGTATTTTTAACACATGATTGTGGAATTGCAAACATAATTCGTTATGGAGTTACAGTCGATGACACTTTGTCATACTTAAAGCTTCTCCCTTTCTATCATAAATGTTTTGCTTCCCTACAATTGTATTACACATAATATATATCATAAGAACGCGTTCAAGAAAAGAGAATATATAGAAGCTCTACAGATATAAGTAAGTGGAAATTTAGTTTTCAATTCAATTTGAGCAAAACATATATTCCAAAATGATTGTGCAAATCTGTTCACTAATACCTTACTCACTTCTTACTACATACAAAAATACAGCAATTGTCACTTTGGCTAAGATTGAATTATGGCAAATGAAGTATCTTATCCTTGTTATATATATGTCAACTTAGATTTTAGTTGTTTGTGATTGATTATAACAAGCAGCGGAAGCAATCCCAGTATCAAAATCACATGTAATCTAGACAACTAGCATAAACAGAATTTACCTCTTGAAGCGTGAACATATCTCTTCTACCACGTGAGCCTTCAGTTCCATAACATCTCACTGGAATCTCCATCAACCGCTCAAAATAGACAGACATGCACAGATTGATGTCTGAAACCAAGCAATACATCACACCCACGGTGAATCAAGTAGTATACACCATTCAATCTTGAAAGGACACAACCGATGCGCCATTCTCCGAGCAACACCTAATACGGACTTTCCTTAGAAACCAGGAAGCAAGGCATACAGAGTAACATATGGAAAACTATTGTCAACATCACACTGTTACGGCGTGCAACCCGATCTAGATAACATACCCGTGGTGGCGTGCGACCCGATCCACACATATATCTCACATATGGAGGTGCACATCGAACCAAATTTGCTCATTATATGAAAATACCGAGCATCACTTGTAAGCATACTGAGTGCATAATGATATCTACTTATAGCTTTGTAAGCTACAAAACTCAACTTCCACTATGAATCTCGATAGTACCGCACTATATGTTCCCACACTCCGAAATTCATAACGTCTCACAACACAAAAGAAGCAACTCATAGACCTCCCTAGATCACTAGCAGCTTAAATAATGATTGAATCAACTTATCCTTCATCAATACAATTCAGGGCCAACCAAGCCAACACAAGCTAAACACGTATCTAATTAGCTTACCGACACACTCATTACCAAGAAGCCTGAAGCTGCTCCTTCCACTACTATAACTCATGCCAGAGCCATACAATATGGTGCCCGACACCAAATCAATACCGAAATCCACAATCTTGCCTGGCAACATGCCCGACCATAAGGAACGCATCCAAAAAAGTCCCTCAATAATGGAACTAAAGCAATGGTAGAAACCTCTATACTGACATCCATCACAAAGGCCCAATTAAAGAAAACAATCCTTCCCAGCTGTCCGCTGATCTTTGAAATACCAACCACTCTACTATTACATAATCCGTCGCACCTCGCCATGCCACCTGTGGCATTTCCCAACATAGCCCATAGCACAATAGTGTAGAATAACCCACATTGAGACACTCATTCTACAGCTCAACATCATATAAAAATCTAACATACCAACAAAGGAAGATCCACTCGGGCCTCTATTCCCAATAGACGCTAATGGTACCAATACACACTATCCACAACTGCTACATAGCCTGAACATGAGAACTCTTAGTCTCCAGCTCCACATAGCACACAAATTACTATACCCGATCCCAAATTCTGCAGTATAAATACATATTACACCTCGAGTACCCAATCATTCCACGAAAAATATTATAAAATTCTCCTGTGCTATCATGTACACTCATATATCAATAGTAGATCTAGCAAGAAACACTGCCATACTATCGAAATATTATCAGTTTACATCACCTTCCCCTTTTTCCGGGACATTAACTCTCATTAAATCACTTCCGAATAGCAGTACCATCTCCTTGATTACCCGAGGCTACCCGTTGCCTAAGAATTTTATGAACTTCTTTTTGGAACTGAACCGTAACTCATCTAGATGAGACCTTCCGTCAATACCATCTAGAAGAAGAATCATTACATATTTCATGCTTCGCATACCCATCTCCAAACCACGGCAAAAGTTAATAAAAACTTTCTCCCAGTTCCATTGCACAAGCTAAACTGCCAGGACTGAATCCTTCTAACCGAACCAAGCTAAGCAAGCTGTCAGAACTCAAGAGCCCTGCTGCACCATACCAGTAAAAGCCCATTACCTCGAACACATACGACGAATTAATCATATCCTTATTATACCGATTCGTTCTACTATCAAGCTATCCCATCTATCTAATTTCTCTTTTTATTCATCATTCACTTGATATTTCTCCCTCGATGTAGCATAATAATGCCTCATTCCTAGCTTACCACATGAGACTCGCACATAAGACCTCACTGTCTAAGACCCATGGACACTGAATACTCTCTCAATCATTTCAAGAAATACCACCTTCTAGAGTACTTTACTCTAAGAACTTCATGCGAGTCTAAGTCCGTTACCTTTACTTTTCAGATACTGATACATAGAATCCCATATTTAACATAAAATACCACAAGTCTTGATCTTTTCTAATGAAAACACGGTCTTTGGCCACATACACAACCTTGAGACACTTGTTTATTACATCCAAAATCCTGAACACAATAAAACCATTCTCGAGAGTCATTTACTTTTTATTCAAATTGTAATTAACCTGAACAAACGAACATAGCCACCCATGCCTCATAGCACCAAGCACTTCAAAACATGATCTCGCACTAATACAAACAACCATCTTCCTTATTTGTACACTGAGCATTCTTTATCAACAACAGCTCAAGACATCCTAGTATTTTCCCACACCCACGAAGCACCATGTAACCTTCATCAAAATTTTGCTTCACTCGTGCCATTCTCGACTCAATTTCTGCAACCCGAACTGATTCTCCAGCATACCTCAAAAAGGAACCAACATAGTATATAACCGTGCAATCAGCTAATCAACAACAACCTCCCCAGCTTGGCTCGAATCCATACATCAAAGCACCCTAAACATTTCATAACACTTTTACTATAATGATGCTGCAATAACATAGTGAGAATAAGCTCCAATCGGTTATAAGTGGTGAAACACAGATCTTCTAACCTGCATACATGGACCATACCACACTAGAACACTCCGCAAGAGATAACCCACCTGCTTCGCCTCAGTTTAGTATTTCAGCACACCTTCCACCATCATACATATAACATAACCATTTAGTCATCCTGAGTCTGAATTCATATCGCCACACGCAATGCACTTCACTTTCCAACTAGGAGATACAAAAATATTCTTCATGCGCCTATATTCGGGCTACACATTAAACCACAATAGGAAACGAACACTTAACAATTCATCCATTATCCAGCGGACTTTTTCGTTAACACCAAGTCATATAGATACATCTCATAGTACTAACGTACTCATCACACGAATACCAAACCACCATTTCGGCTAATAGGGACAATACCGAACATATACGTTCAACACACTTGCTTACACAATCAACACCTCGGTGCTCAAGCCATAGGCAAAGATCCGCTCAAGTCCCCAGACTGGAGCAATATCTAACTCATAGAGATTATATCTCGCCCCTTGATCGGGGAATCGCCAGCCATCAAGGCACATCTAATACTGAGCGCTAATGTGCGCATACAATCCGTGGAAGGTATTTTAAGAGTTATATCTCAAGCTAAATAAAGTACGCACGATAAGAATTCCAAGAAAAAGAAATTTTCTTAAAGGTTCTACAGCCTCTCGAGGATAAATACAGACCTCTCCGTACCGATCCGTGAGACTCTACTAAACCTGCTCATGACTCGTGAGACCTAGTAACCTAGGCTCTGATACCAACTTGTCACGACCCAAACCCGCACTAGTCGTGATGGAGCCTCTCGTGAAGACAAGGCCAACCAACTAACCCTATTAATTTCCTTTTAGAATTATTTAAACATAAATGAGTAAAGTGATACAGCTTAACATCAATAATAATCAGGATTACAACCCTATACAACCCGACCGGTGTATCACAAGTCACGAGCATCTAAGAAGTAGGAACACTACTATAGGGCCAATAATATGTATAGAAAATAAAATCGGGAAATTAAAGATGAAGTGCGGTGCCGCGGACGGTAGCGGTCACCTTGCTAAGGTACAATTGTAATACATTTAGTCCACTAATAACCCGCTACTGGGGAATAATACCTACAACTGCACGCGAGGTGCAGGGAGTAAAGTGAGTACTCCAACTCAGTGAGTAATAAGAGTAAATAATAACTGAGCGGTAAGAAATCACGTAAGAACACTCTATCATGCTATATAGGACAGTACAACCTTTTGAGAAAAATAGTAAAACCATGAAAATCCTTTAGAATTATCCAGCTCAGTTAAAAATCTCTTTTAAAATATCCCTTTTCCAACAGTTAAGCATATGAATACTATATCAGATAGTGCAAGTCCGCACACAAGTCAGACCTTCGGGCGCAACACTCTATTAACAAATAACACCAGGGTATCTGGTACACATTGCAACAAATAGCAAGGATGCCAATGATTAAGAGTACAGAATGTCATGCCACATAGTACAAACATGAAACAATGCATGAATGCAATGCAATGCACATGACCGCTGCGCATGAGCAGCCCGTAAGCAGCCCGATCCATTTGGGTTCCCGCGTTCACTCTGTGGGTTCAAACTTCGGAGGGGCTCCTACAGCCCAAGCGCAATATCAATATCACATTGTTGTGGCATGCAGCCCGATCCATCCTTAGTATAGAAATGCACATGCAACATTGTTGCGGTGCGCAACTCGAACTATGCTCAGTCTAGAAATGCACATAAGCCACTTGGGCAATAGTAAAATAGCAGTTCTCAACTCAAACGTCAGTAAACAAAATATCATTTAAGTTTTCAAATCTTAGAAAAATGACTGAGTTTGCAAATTAATATTTAAAACCTTGGATTGGAATTAAATAATATGCAATGTAATGCAAACAGTGATAACAATCCCTAATGGATTCAAATAATCAGCACGAAGCCCAGAACATGGCAATAAACCCAAGTCATGATAGTATCAAATACGTTTCAGTTAATTACACAGTAACACCAACAATCAGGACGGACAAAGTCACAATCCCCAATGGTGCTCTACCCCATGCTCATACCTGGCGTGCAAGTCACCTCAATACAACACTATGATGTGCAAATCCGGGGTTTCAAATCCTCAAAATATCTTTAAAGTATTACTCACCTCGAATCGGTGGAATCCCTCTCCCGCGACGCCTTTGCCCCTCAAATTGGCCTCCGCGTGCATCGAATCTAACAAAAAATCAGAGTGAATACATTACAATATGCTAAGTAAATAATACCCAATCGAAAAAAATTGAAAAAATAGTAGAAATTTTGAAACTAGTAAAACTCGAGCCCCGGGCCCGCTTCTCGAAAAATTATAAAACTTACATTACCTGATTCCTCGTCTCGCCACGAGTTCATACATACCAAGAACTCCCAAATCCGAGCCCAAATGACCTATCAAAAACTCAAGCCCTAGCTTTATCCTCTTTTGATGAATTTAAACCCATTTTCATGTTAAATCTAACATAATCTCGTGTATTTAGGCCAAGGAACTTACCTCTAGTCGATTCTCAGTTAAAACCCTCGAAAATTCTCACCCAAAGCTCTCCAAGTCGTTCCAAATGGTGGAATCTACCTCTTGCTCGCGGATGAAATATGACATTTAAAACCCTTCTGACCACAGCAAATTCGCTTTTACGTCCACACATCTACTTCTATGATTACCGCTCTTGCGGTCTCTTTCTGCTTCTGCGGACTTTCGCTTAAGGGGCATGACCGCTTCTGCTGTGAAAAACTCGCACCCGCGATACCACTCCTGCGGTTAAGGTTTCCATTTATGCGGAACTAGACCTGAGCTCGAATTTTGATTTTGCGCCTGCTCATCTGCTTTCGCGATACCACACCTGCGGTCCCAAAACAGCAGGTGCAAAAACACTAGATACCAACAACATTAGGCAACACACAAGTCCAATTTTCTTCCCCCTGGCCATCCGGAATCACCTCGAGTCCCACGTGACCTCAACCAAAGCACCAACATATCCCAAAACCTCATACGAACTTGTTCCAATCATCAAAACACATCAAACAACGCTAAAACCATCAATTCACATTGGATTCAAGCCTAAGTTTCTTCAAAACTTCCGAAATGCGCATTCGATAAAAAACCCAACCAACGATGTCCGAATGACCTGAAAATTTACACACATATCCAAAATTACCCAACGAAGCTACTGTAATCTCGGAACTCTATTCCGACCCTCTGATCAAATTCTCACCTATCAACCAGAATTCGCCAAAATTCTAACTTCGTCAATTCAAGCCTTATTCTCCACCAGACCTCCAAAACTAATTTTGATCACGCTCCTAAGTCACAAATCATCCCTCGAAGCTAACCAAATAGCCGGAAATCACATCCGAGCCCTCTAACTCATAAGTTAATTTCTGGTTAACTTTTCCAACTTAAGCTTTCCTTAAAGAGACTAAGTGTTTCATTTCTTATCAAAACCATCCCTAATCAACTCTCATACACCACATACCGATAATAAAATTTAAAAAAACAATAAATGGGGAAAATGAAGCAGCAACACATGAGACGACGGGTCTGGTCGTCACAAAAACTCATACAAAATATCGCCATATTTCACTTAGTTACAACCTCCAACTAGAGAACAAAGATTTTTAATCTAAAATCCAAGACTAATAATCACGCAGGGCATGAAAACATAAACTAAAATTTGAATTTTTTTTACGCACCAATATGCCAATTGCTCCTATCATTAGTCATCCAGGATATCAAACAAAGGATTTCACTTTCTTACAAAATAATTATATCATTACATAATATCAATTATACCTTGTAAGACCTAGTGAATAAAATTCTACACCTCTATTATTGAATTTAATCAACAATATATCTAATTACTAATAGCCAATGTATAAACTTATTATATCACCAGTAGTTAATCATGGAGACCATGGGGAGTCACCCCACAACCGTTAAATAAAAAATAAATTTAAATTATCAAAAAATAATTTTCAAAAAATAGTAAAACTTCCAAAACACAGTCCAAACGACCTCAAAACGTCAATGTCAGGACCCGAATTTCCCACCATCGGGAGTCATGATGGCGCCTACTAGTGGAAGCTAGGAAAGCCAAATATTACTTACATTCCATTAGTTACCAAACTCTTATTAAGACTTTAAAATTTAAGAACATATAAATTACAGCGGAATAATTAAACTTAGCGGAAGACTTAGTCAATCTTATCAAACATGATAAAAAAACCCAAACATGGTACACTACCCAAGACTGGTGTCACAATACTCACGAACTTCTAAGAATAATACACACAATTGTCCGAAAGAAATATAAGCTGTTTATCTCGAATACATGAGATAACAGAATGAAATACATAGATAGAAGAGACAACGGGTCATGCGGACCCTTGCAAGGCTACCTCGTAGTCTCAGTAGTCGGAATATCCACAATTCGCTACTGCCGCTGCTGCTGTCTGTAACCTGTATCTGCGCAAAAAGAGCGCAGAGTGTAGTATCAGCACAACCGACCCCATGTGCTGGTAAGTGCCTGGCCTATCCCAGCGAAATAGTGACGAGACTAAGGCCAGTCACCACATAAACCTGTACAGTTGCAATATATATACATATACAAAACCTTTATAAGGAAAGACTCTGTTCTTAAATAACAGTCAATATCTCATAATATCCAGAGTAATCTAATCAACAGAATAAATCTTACTTTCATGTCTCAATTCCTTTTTCATTTCATATCTCGTGGTAGGCGTACTACCCGCTCCCAACTGTAACAGTAAATTATATCTTGTGGTAGGCGTACCACCCGCTCCCAATTGTATCAATAAATTATACCTTGTGGTAGGCGTACCATTCACTCCCCAATATCTCAATAGGCTACCGGCAACTATGGCCAATGCCAAGATTTTAAATCACTTTGTGGTCGGCGTGCCACACGATCCCATTTCTTATCATATAAGTGGTCGGCGCGCCACACAATCCCAATTCATAAATATATATATTACCGGCATTTAACCAATAATTTCTGCATCAACAATATTTATAATTATCGGTTTTGAACCAATATTTGATAATACTTCAACAATTTATACACAACTAAATTTCTTATTCCTTCAAGCTAGGATAGAACAAACACTTCCCTCAAATGTTTACGAATAACTTAATCTGTCGCAATGCCCTTTTCCTTTCTGATTTGACTCCAATCCAATCATATCTATACACAATTGACTTAATATCATCAATTCTACTTAACCATTTAGTTCACATGGCTGAATATAAGTTTTTCAACATTCTGCTCGGAATAGTAAAAATCAACCCCGGGCCCACATGATCGAAACCCGAGTTTCGAACCAAAATAAATTCACCCAATCATCCATGAGTTCAAATATATAATTTGTCCTCAAATCGGACCTCAAATTAAGGTCAAAATCCCAATTTTTATGAAAACCTAAGTTCTACCCAAATCCCCCATTTTTAACCATGAAAAACCTTAAATTGAAGATGAAAACATGATAGATGATGTTAAAGTTTGAAGAAATTGAGTAAAAGTTGACTTACCAATGATTTGGAGATGAGGGAGTTCGTAAAAAATCGCCAATGGATGTTTTGGGTTGTGAAATATGAAAAATGAAGCTGGAAATCGTGATTTACAGGTCTCTGTGTTCGCATTTGCGAACATGGGTTCGCAATTGCGAACCACGACCAATTTCTGGAGTTTGAAAAATAAGCTAAGGATGGGAAGTTCGCATTTGCGAACTTTTGTTCTCATCTGCGAAGCCAAGGCAATTGCTGGGATGTTCGCATTTGTGAAGCAAAGGCAATTGCTGGGATGTTCGCATTTGCGAACATGGCTGGATCACTGGGGTTGTCGCAATTGCGACCATAAGCTCGCATTTGCGAACTTGGGTTGATCACTGTCAACTTCGCAATTGCGAAGTATTGTTCGCATTTGCGAACCTATGCCCAACCCTGCCCACTTCATATTTGCGAAGTATGGTTCGCAATTGCAAACCAGGGCCAGCCTGGTACCTCTCGCAATTGCGAGAAAATCTTCGCAATTGCGAAGACAACAGTTGGGTGAAAAACCAGCAGTACAGAAATTCAGAAATTGATCCAACGGCCTACCAAATCTTTACCCGAGCCCCCCAGGCTCCAAACCAAACATGTACACAATATCAACAACACATTACGAACTTGTTCGTGCGATCACATCGCCAATCTCACTTCCTTTTCATCAAATCAAGCCTCAAGTTCATGATTTTCATATTTTTGGTTTTCAAAACTTTCAAACTTGGAACTCAAGGTCCAAAACATATCAAACAACATCTGAATGTCACCAAACTTTGCATAAAGCACATATATAATATTTAAGACTTTTACCGGGCGTCGGAACTAAAATACGAGCCCGATACCAAGGTCAATTAATTCATTTTCCTTTAACAATTACATCAAAAACAATTTCATAGAAAAAATCATAACTTAGGCTCTAGGCTTTAGAATTCAACTCCAGACGCATGTCCAAGTCCCATATTTTCCTACGGACCCCTTTCGGGACCATCCAATCTCGGGTCCGGGTCCGTTTACCAAAACTGTTGACCGAAGTCAACCATATCAATATTAATATCATTTTTCTCCAAATTTCTCATAGAATTCATATTTTCTATCACAAAAACTTTCCGGCCACATGCCCGGATCGTGCACGTAAATCGAGGCAATATAGAATAAGGTTTTCAAGGCCTCAGAAGCTCGAAATGATTAATAAAATAAGTGATGAACCTTTGGATCATCACATTCTCCACCTCTAAAACAACTGTTCATCCTCGAACGGACAAAAGAAAGAAGTACCTGAGTCGGGGAACAGATGCGGGTAGCGGCTCCGCATATCAGACTCGGACTCCCAGGTCGATGCCTCAGGAGGCTGACCTCTCCACTGAACACGTACAGAAGGATAACTCTTCGACCTCAACCGTCGAACCTGCCGGTCTAGAATAGCCACCGGCTCCTCCTCGTAAGATAGATCATTGTCCAATTGGACAGTACTGAAATCTAACACGTGCGACGGATCGCCGTGATATTTTCGAAGCATGGACACATGAAACACTGGATGTACAACTGATAAGCTAGGTGGCAAGGCAAGTTTATATGCCACATCTCCCACATGATCAAGAATCTCGAATGGTCCAATAAACCTGGGGCTAAGTTTGCCCTTCTTTCCAAATCTCATCACGCCCTTCATAGGCGATACTCGGAGCAATACTCGCTCCCCTACCATGAAAGCTATATCTCTAACCTTGCGATCTGTATAGCTCTTTTGCCTGGACAGAGCTATGCGAAGCCTTTCCTGAATAATCTTGACTTTATCTAAGGCCTCCTGAACTAAATCCGCGCCCAATAACCGAGCTTCTCCCGGTTCAAACCATCCAACCAGAGAACGACACCGCCTACCATACAATGCTTCATAAGGAGCCATCTGGATGCTCGATTGATAACTATTATTATAAGTAAACTCTGCCAAAGGCATGAATTGATCCCACGAACCTCCAATATCAATAACACACGCCCGTAGCATATCCTCTAGTATCTGAATAGTCCTCTCGGACTGACCATCCGTCTGGGGATGAAAGGTTGTTCTTAGCTAAACTTGCGTGCCCAACTCTCGCTGAACCGCATTCTAGAAATGTGAGGTAAACTGTGCACCTCAGTCTGAAATAATAGAGATTGGCACGCCATGAAGGCGAACGATCTCCCTGATATAAATCCCAACTAACCTCTCGGATGAATAGGTAGTGGCAATAGGAACAAAATGAGCTGACTTGGTCAGCCTATCAACAATCACCCAAATAGTATCAAACTTCGTTCGAGTCATCGGAAGCCCAGAAATGAAATCCATCGTGATTCGCTCCCACTTCCATTCAGGAAGTTCAATTTTCTGAAATAAACCGCCAGGTCTCTGATGTTCATACTTAACCCGCTGACAATTAAGGCACCGTGCCACATATGCCACAATATCCTTTTTCATTCTGCGCCACCAATAATGTTGACGCAAATCTCGATACATTTTCGTTGTGCCTGGATGAATAGAATACCGCAAACTGTGAGCTTCTTCTAGAATCAATTCTCTAAGCCCATCAACATTTGGCACACAAATGAGCCCTAGCATCCTTAGGATCCCATCAACATCTAAGGTGACCTGTTTAGCACCTCATCGCTGCACCGTATCTCTAAGGTCACATAAATAAGAATCATAATATTGTTGATCGCGGATACGCTCCAATAATGAAGAGCGAGCGATCGTGCAAGCTAGTACTCGACTAGGCTCAGAAATATCCAACCTTACAAATCGGTTGGCCAAGGACTGAACATCCAAAGCAAGTGGCCTCTGATTGACTGGAATATAAGCAAGGCTGCCCATATTGGCTGACTTCCTACTCAAAGTGTCGGCCACCACGTTTGCTTTTCCCGGATGATATAAAATGGTGACATCATAATCTTTTAGCAATTGTAGCCACCTTCTCTGCCTCAAATTCAACTTTTTCTTCTTAAACAAATACTGAAGACTCATATGATCGGTGTATACTTCACATGCTACGCCATACAAATAATGCCTCCAGATCTTCAATGCGTGAATAATCGCCGCTAATTCTAGATCATGCACTGGATAGTTCTTTTCATGAATCTTCAACGCCTCGAAGCATAGGCAATAACCTTGCCATCCTGTATTAACACTGCAGCAAGCCCAATACGTGAAGCATCACAATAAACAGTATAAGGTCCCGTACCTATGGGTAAAACCAATACCGCTGATGTGGTCAAGGCTGTCTTCAGCTTTTGAAAGCTCGCCTCGCATCCATCGGACCATTTAATGTGAACACCTTTTTGTGTCAATCTGGTTAGTGGGGTTGCAATAGATGAAAACCCCTCTACGAATCGGCGATAATAACCCGCTAATCCCAAGAAACTCCGAATATCTGTGGCTGATGTCGGTCTAGGCCAGGTCTTGACTGCCTCAATCTTCTTCGGATATACCTGAATACATGCTGCCGTCACAATATGACCTAGGAATGCAACTGAACTTAGCCAAAATTCACACTTTGAAAATTTTGCATATAGTTGGCTACCTCTCAGAGTCTGCAAGGCCACTCTGAGATGTTGTGCATGCTCCTCATGACTGTGGGAATATATTAATATGTCATCAATGAAGACTATTACAAACAAGTCTAAATAAGGCTGGAACACCCGATTCATCAATTCCATAAAAGCTGCTGGGGCATTTGTCAACCCAAAAGACATGACCAGGATTTCATAATGTTCGTACCGAGTGCGGAACGCTGTCTTAGGGACATCAGATGCCCTAATCTTCAGTTGGTGATAGCCAGATCTCAAATCTATCTTTGAAAATACCTTGGCACGCTGAAGCTGGTCAAATAAGTCATCAATTCGCGAAAGTGGATATTTATTTTTGATAGTCACCTTGTTTAACTGTCGATAGTCAATGCACATTCTCATCGAACCATCTTTCTTCTTTACAAATAATACTGGTGCACCCCACGGCGAAACATTGGGTCTAATGAAACCCTTTTCAAGTAAATCCTACAACTTCTCCTTCAATTCTTTTAACTCTAGCGGAGCCATACGATATGGGGGAATGGAAATGCGTTGAGTGCCTGGAGCCAAATCAATGCAAAAATCAATGTCCCTATCGGGCGTCATACCTGGCAAGTCTGAAGGAAATACTTCAGGAAATTCGCGAACCACAGGCACAGAGTCAATAGAAGGAACCTCAACACTGGAATCACGGACATAGGCCAAATAAGCCAAGCATCCCTTTCCTACCATACGTTGAGCCTTAATATAAGAAATAACATTGCGACTAGTATGACCTGAAATTCCTTTCCATTCTATACGAGGCTAATTCGGTAGAGTTAAAATCACAGTCTTGGCATGGCAATCTAAAATAGCATGATATGAAGTTAGCCCGTCCATGCCTAATATAATATCAAAGTCCACCATATTTAGGAGCAATAAATCAGCACGGGTCTCGAGACCCTCAATTACTATAATACATGACCGATGAACTCGATCAACCATAATAGAATTGCCTACTGGTGTAGACACATGAACAGGAACACCCAGTGCATCACTAGGATGAATCAAATACTGTGCAAAATAGGAGGACACGTACGAATATGTAGACCCAGGGTCAAATAATGCTGATGCCTTTCTATCACAAACCAAAATAATACATGTAATGAAGACATCAGAAGACTCGGCCTCTGGTCTGGCGGGAAGTGCATAACATCGGGGCTGTGCCCCACCACCCTGAGCAGTATCTCTAGGACGATCAGCTGCTGGCTGGTCTCTACCTCTATCAGTCTGAGCTCCACCTCTATGGCCTCTACCTCGACCTCTATGTCCTCTACCTCCGCCTCTAGCTGGCTGGGCAGGATGTGGGGGAACTGGGGCCTGAACTGTGGCACAAGAACCCTACTGCTGAGATCTGTTAGAAGCTCGAGGGCAATACTTTGCAATGTGCCTAAGATCACCACACGTAAAACAAGCCCTCGGCTGCTGAAAATAGTGAAGTGGTGGTGCACTGATAGGCTGCTGATCAGAGTAGTGTGGCTGAGAATTACGATCACTAGAAGCATCATGAGAAACCTGAAGAGCTGACTGATAAGGCCTAGGAGGATAGCCTCTATCATGAGAATCGCTACCTTCCGACGAGGTACTACTGAATCAACCCGAATTACGGGGCCTCTTATCTGATCCACGACCTGCTCCCTGTGACAGAGCCAACTCGATCCGGCAGGCTGTATTAGCCGCCTCCTGAAAATTGATTTCAGTTCCTGCCCCCAAAGCCATCTGTAGTCGAATTGGCTGATTCAAGCCATCAATAAACCTTCTCACCCTTTCCCGATCTGTGGGAAGTATGATAATAGCATGACGGGCCAGGTCCACGAACCTAGTCTCGTACTGTGTGACAGACATAGAACCCTGATGAAGACGATCAAATTGCCTGCGCAGAGCCTCCCGCTGAGTTGTTGGAAGGAACTTTTCCAAGAACAGTTCTGCAAATTGCCCCCAAGTCAAAGAAGATGATCCCGCTGGCCTGGATAGACAATAATCCCTCCACCAAGTCTTGGCAGAACCAGATAATCGAAAAGTAGCAAAGTCCACACCATTAGTCTCCACAATACCCATAGTACGGAGAACTTCGTGGCAGCTGTATAGGAAATCCTGTGGATCCTCCGAAGGAGTGCCACTGAATGTGGTAGTGAACAGCTTGGTAAACCTGTCCAATCTCCATAACGCGTCGGCGGACATAGCTGCACCATCATTAGTTGGAGTCACAATAACAGGCTGAGCTGCCTCAACTGGCTGAATCACAGGAACCTGAGCCTGGGGAATTACTGGCTCCGGAGTGCGCATAGCAGGAGTCTGATTACCTCCTCCAGCCTGAGAAGTGGCTGGTGCTACCGGTAATAAACCCGCTCTGGTGATATGATCCATAAAACCTGCTATCCGGACCAAAGCATCCTGAAGATCCGGTGAAAACAAAACTCCTCCTGGGACCTGAGCTGGGCCTACTGGAGCTGTTGGGACTGGAACCTCCTCCTCGATATGAGCCTGAGGTTCTGCCACTTGTGCTGCTTCTCGGGGCTGAGCTCTGCCCCTACCTTGGCCTCTAGGACGACCTCGACCTCGGCCTCTGCCCCTAGCGGGAGCTGCCGCTGCTGGGACCTCGGGCTGCTGGTCGGTAGATGAGGATGCACGTGTTCTTACCATCTGCGGAAGAACATAGTAGAAATTCAATTAACATTTGAAAGATCAAGTCGCACGACTGGAAAGAATAAAGGGAAAATTTTCCTAACTCTGCAGCCTCTGGAGGATAAGTACAGAAGTCTCCATACCGATCCTCAAGACTCTACTAAGGTTGTTCGTGAGTTCTGAGACCTATGCAACCTAGTGCTCTGATACCAACTTGTCACGACCCGGATTTCCCACCATCGGGAGTCATGATGGCGCCTACTAGTGGAAGCTAGGCAAGCCAAATATTACTTACATTCCATTAGCTACCAAACTCTTATTAAGACTTTAAAATTTAGGAACATATAAATTACAGCGGAATAATTAAACTTAGCGGAAGACTTAGTCAATCTTATCAAACATGATAAAGAAACCCAAACATGGTACACTACCCAAGACTGGTGTCACAATACTCACGAACTTCTAAGAATAATAAACACAATTGTCTGAAAGGAATATAAAATGTTTATCTCAAATACATGAAATAACAGAATGAAATACATAGATAGAAGACACAACGGGTCCTGCGGACGCCTGCAAGGCTACCTCGTAGTCTCAGTAGCCGGAATATCCACAATCGCTACTGCCGCTGCTGCTGGCCGTAACCTGTATCTGCGCAAAAAGCGCGCAGAGTGTAGTATCAGCACAACCGACCCCATGTGCTGGTAAGTGCCTGGCCTATCCCAGCGAAATAGTGACGAGACTAAGGCCAGTCACCACATAAACCTGTAAAGTTGCAATATATATACATATACAAAACATTTATAAGGAAAGACTCTGTTCTGAAATAAAAGTCAATATCTCATAATATCCAGAGTAATCTAATCAACAGAATAAATCTTACTTTCATGTCTCAATTCCTTTTTCATTTCATATCTCGTGGTAGGCGTACTACCCGCTCCCAACTGTAACAGTAAATTATATCTTGTGGTAGGCGTACCACCCGCTCCCAATTGTATCAATAAATTATACCTTATGGTAGGCGTACCACCCGCTCCCAAATATATCAATAGGCTACCGGCAACTATGGCCAATGCCATGATTTTCAATCACTTTGTGGTCGGCGTGTCACACGATCCCATTTCTTATCATATAAGTGGTCGGTGCACCACACGATCCCAATTCATAAATATATATATTACCGGCATTTAACCAATAATTTCTGCATCAACAATATTTATAATTATCGGTTTTGAACCAATAATTGATAATAATTCAACAATTTATACACAACTAAATTTATTATTCCTTCAATCTAGGATAGAACAAACACTTACCTCAAATGTTTACGAATAACTTAAGCCGTAGCAATGCCCTTTTCCTTTCCGATTTGACTCCAATTTAATCGTATCTATACACAATTGACTTAATATCATCAATTCTACTTAACCATTTAGTTCACATGGCTGAATATAAGTATTTCAACATTCTGCCCGGAATAGTAAAAATCAACCCCGGGCCCACATGATCGAAACCCGAGTTTTGAACCAAAATAAATTCACCCAATCATCCATGAGTTCAAATATATAATTTGTCCTCAAATCGGACTTCAAATTAAGGAATCCCAATTTTTATGAAAACCTAAGTTCTACCCAAATCCCCCATTTTTACCCATGAAAAACCTTAAATTGAAGATGAAAACATGATAGATGATGTTAAAGTTTGAAGAAATTAAGTAAAAGTTGACTTACCAATGATTTGGAGAAGAGGGAGTTCGTGAAAAACCGCCAATGGATGTTTTGGGTTGTGAAATATGAAAAATGAAGCTGGAAATCGTGATTTACAGGTCTCTGTGTTCGCATTTGCGAACATGGGTTCGCAATTGCGAACCCCGGCCAATTTCTGGAGTTTGAAAAATAAGCTAAGGATGGGAAGTTCGCATTTGCGAACTTTTGTTCGCATTTGCGAAGCCAAGGCAATTGCTAAGATGTTCGCATTTGCGAAGCCAAGGCAATTGCTGGGATGTTCGCATTTGCGAACATTTGTTCGCATTTGCGAACATGGCTGGACCACTGGGGTTGTCGCAATTGCGACCATAAGCTCGCATTTGCGAACTTGGGTTGATCACTGTCAACTTCGCAATTGCGAAGTATTGTTCGCATTTGCGAACCTACACCCAACCCTGCCCCCTTTCGCATTTGCGAAGTATGGTTCGCAATTGCGAACCAGGACCAGCCTGGGACCTCTCACAATTGCGAGAAAATTTTCGCAATTGCGAAGACAACAGCTGGGTGAAAAACCGGCAGTACAGAAATTCAGAAATTGATCCAACGGCCTACCAAATCTTTACCCGATCCCCCTCGGGCTCCAAACCAAACATGTACACAACATCGAAAACACATTACGAACTTGTTCGTGCGATCACATCGCCAATCTCACTTTGTTTTCATCAAATCAAGCCTCAAGTTCATGATTTTCATACTTTTGGTTTTCAAAACTTTCAAACTTGGAACTCAAGGTCCAAAACATATCAAACGACATCCAAATGTCACCAAACTTTGCATAAAGCACATATATAATATTTAAGACTTGTACCGGGCGTCGGAACCAAAATACGAGCCCGATACCAAGGTCAATTAATTCATTTTCCTTTAACAATTACATCAAAAACAATTTCATAGAAAAATTCATAACTTGGGCTCTAGGCCTCAGAATTCGACTCCGGACGCATGTCCAAGTCCCATATTTTCCTACAGACCCCTTTCGGGACCATCCAATCTTGGGTCCGGGTCCGTTTACCAAAAATGTTGACCGAAGTAAACCATATCAATATTAATATCATTTTTCTCCAAATTTCTCATAGAATTCATATTTTCTATCACAAAAACTTTCCGGCCACATGCCCAGATCATGCACGTAAATCGAGGCAACATAGAATAAGGTTTTCAAGGCCTCAGAAGCTCAAAATGATTAATAAAATAAGTGATGACCCTTTGGGTTGTCACATTCTCCACCTCTAAAACAACCATTCGTCCTCTAACGGACAAAAGAAAGAAGTACCTGAGTCGGGGAACAGATGTGGGTAGGGCTCCGCATATCAGACTCGGGCTCCCAGGTCGATGCCTCAGGAGGCTGACCTCTCCACTGAACACGTACAAAAGGATAACTCTTCGACCTCAACTGTCGAACGTGCCGATCTAGGATAGCTACCGGCTCCTCCTCATAGGACGGATCTTTGTCCAATTGGACAGTGCTGAAATCTAACACGTGCGACGGATCGCCGTGATATTTTCGAAGCATGGACACATGAAACACTGGATGTACAACTGATAATCTAGGTGGCAAGACAAGTTTATATGCCACCTCTCCCACACGATCAAGAATCTCGAATGGTCCAATAAACTTGGGGCTAAGTTTTCCCTTCTTTCCAAATCTCATCACGCCCTTCATAGGCGATACTCGGAGCAATACTCGCTCCCCTACCATGAAAGCTATATCTCTAACCTTGCGATCTGTATAGCTCTTTTGCCTGGACTGAGCTGTGCGAAGCCTTTCTTGTATAATCTTGACTTTATCTAAGGCCTCCTGAACTAAATCCATGCCCAATAACCGAGCTTCTCCTTGTTCAAACCATCCAACCGGAGAATGACACCGCCTACCATACAATGCTTCATAAGGAGCCATCTGGATGCTCGATTGATAACTATTATTATAAGTAAACTCTGCCAAAGGCAGGAATTGATCTCACGAACCTCCAAAATCAATAACAGACGCCCGTAGCATATCCTCAAGTATCTAAATAGTCCTCTCGGACTGACCATCTGTCTAGGGATGAAAGGCTGTACTTAGCTGAATTTGCGTGCCCAACTCTTGCTAAACCGCATTCCAGAAATGTGAGGTAAATTGTGCACCTCGGTCTAAAATAATAGAGATTGGCACGCCATGAAGGCGAACGATTTCCCTGATATAAATCCCAGCTAACCTCTCGGATGAATAGGTAGTGGCAATGGGAACAAAATGAGCTGACTTGGTCAGCCTATCAACAACCACCCAAACATCATCAAACTTCTTCCGAGTCTTCGGAAGTACCGAAACGTAATCCATCGTGATTCGCTCCCACTTGCATTCAGGAAGTTCAATTCTCTGAAATAAACCGCCAAGTCTCTGATGTTCATACTTAACCTGCAGACAATTAAGGCACCGTGCCACATATGCCACAATATCCTTTTTCATTATGCGCCACCAATAATGTTGACGCAAATCTCGATACATTTTCGCTGTGCCTGGATGAATAGAATACAGCGAACTGTGAGCTTCTTCTTGAATCAATTCTCTAAGCCCATCAACATTTGGCACACAAATGCGCCCTTGCATCCTTAGGATCCCATCAGCATCTAAGGTGACCTGTTTAGCACCTCCTCGCTGCACCGTATCTCTAAGGTCACATAAATAAGAATCATAATATTGTTGATCACGGATACGCACCAATAATGAAGAGCGAGCGATCGTGCAAGCTAGTACTCGACTAGGCTCAGAAATATCCAACCTCACAAATCGGTTGGCCAAGGATTGAACATCCAAAGCAAGTGATCTCTGATTGACTGGAATATAAGCAAGACTGCCCATACTGGCTGACTTCCTACTCAAAGCGTCGGCCACCACGTTTGCTTTTCCTGGATGATATAAAATGGTGACATCATAATCTTTTAGCAATTCTAGCCACCTTCTCTGCCTCAAATTCAGCTCTTTCTTCTTAAACAAATTCTGAAGACTCTTATGATCGGTGTATACTTCACATGCTACACCATACAAATAATGCCTCCAGATCTTCAATGCGCGAATAATCGCCGCCAATTCTAGATCATGCACTAGATAGTTCTTTTCATGAATTTTCAACTGCCTCGAAGCATAGGCAATAGCCTTGCCATCCTGCATTAACACTGCACCAAGCCCTATGCGGGAAACATCACAATAAACAGTATAAGGTCCCGTACCTGTGGGTAAAACCAATCACAATAAACAGTATAAGGTCCCGTACCTGTGGGTAAAACCAATACCGGTGCTGTGGTCAAGGCTGTCTTGAGCTTTTAAAAGCTCGCCTCACATCCATCGGACCATTCAAATTGCACACCTTTCTGCGTCAATCTGGTCAGTGGGGTTGCAATAGATGAAAACCCCTCTACGAATCGGCGATAATAACCCGCTAATCCCAAGAAACTCCGAATATCTGTGGCTGATGTCGGTCTAGGCCAGTTCTTGACTGCCTCAATCTTCTTCGGATCAACCTGAATACATGCTGCCATCACAATATGACCTAGGAATGCAATTGAATATAGCCAAAATTCACACTTTGAAAATTTTGCATATAGTTGGCTATCTATCAGAGTCTGCAAGGCCACTCTGAGATGTTGCGCATGCTCCTCATGACTGCGGGAATATATTAATATGTCATCAATGAAGACTATTACAAACAAGTCTAAATAAGGTCGGAACAGCCGATTCATCAATTCCATAAAAGCTGCTGGGGCATTTGTCAACCCAAAAGACATGACCGGAAATTCATAATGTCCGTACCGAGTGCGGAACACTGTCTTAGGGACATCAGATGCCCTAATCTTCAGCTGGTGATAGCCAGATCTCAAATCTATCTTCGAAAATACCTTGGCACCCTGAAGCTGGTCAAATAAATCATCAATTCGCGGAAGCGGATATTTATTTTTGATAGTCACCTTGTTTAATTGTCGATAGTTAATGCACGTTCTCATCGAACCATCTTTCTTCTTTACAAATAATACTGGAGCACCCCACGGCGAAACACTAGGTCTAATGAAACCCTTTTCAAGTAAATCCTGCAACTGCTCATTCAATTCTTTTAACTCTGGCAGAGCCATACAATATGGGGGAATGGAAATGGGCTGAGTGCCTGGAGCCAAATCAATGCAAAAATCAATGTCCCTATCGTGCGGCATACCTGGCAAGTCTAAAGGAAATACTTCAGGAAATTCGCGAACCACAGGCACAAAGTCAATAGAAGGAACCTCAGCACTGGAATCACGGACATAGGCCAAATAAGCCAAGCATCCCTTCCCAACCATATGCCGAGCCTTAACATAAGAAATAACATTGCGACTAGTATGACCTGAAATTCCTTTCCACTCTATACGAGGCAAATTCGGCAGAGCTAAAGTCACAGTCTTGGCATGGCAATCAAAAATAGCATGATATGGAGATAGCCAGTCCATGCCTAATATAATATCAAAGTCCACCATATTTAGGATCAATAAATCAGCACGGGTCTCCAGACCCTCATTTAATATAATACATGACCGATGAACTCGATCAACCACAATAGAATCGCCTACTGGTGTAGACACATGAACAGGAACACCCAGTGCATCACTAGGCTGAATCAAGTACGGTGCAAAATAGGAGGACACGTACGAATATGTAGACCCAGGGGTCAAATAATGCTGATGCCTTTCTATCACAAACCAAAATAATACCTGTAATGACGGCATCAGAAGACTCAGCCTCTGGTCCGGCGGGAAGTGCATAACATCGGGGCTGTGCCCCACCACCCTGAGCAGTATCTCTAGGACGATCAGCTGCTGGCTGGTCTCTACCTCTATTAGTCTGAGCTCCACCTCTATGGCCTCTACCTCCAGCTCTATGTCCTCTACATCCGCCTCTAGCTGGTTGGGCAGGATGTGGGGGAACTGAGGCCTGAACTATGGCACGAGAACCCTGCTGCTGAGATCTGTTAGAAGCTCGAGGGCAATACTTTCCAATGTGCCTAAGATCACCACACGTAAAATAAGCCCTCGGCTGCTGAAAATAGCGAAGTGGTGGTGCACTAATAGGCTGCTGATCAGAGTAGCGTGGCTGAGAATTACGATCACCAAAAGCATCATGGGAAACCTGAAGAGCTGACTGATAAGGCCTAGAAGGATAGCCTCTATCATGAGAATCTCTACCTTCCGACGAGGTACTACTGAATCTACCCAAATAACGGGGCCTCTTATCTAATCCACGACCTGCTCCCTGTGACAGAGCCATCACGATCCGGCTGGCTGCATTAGCCGCCTCCTGAAAAGTGATTTCAGTTCCTGCCCCCAAAGCCATCTGTAGTCGAATTGGCTGATTCAACCCATCAATAAACTTTCTCACCCTTTCCCGATCTATGGGAAGTATGATAATAGCATGACGAGGCAGGTCCATGAACCTAGTCTCGTATTGTGTGACAGACATAGAACCCTGATGAAGACGCTCAAATTGCATGCGCAGAGCCTCCCGCTGAGTTGCTGGAAGGAACTTTTCCAACAACAGTTCTGCAAATTGCCCCCAAGTCAAAGAAGATGATCCCGCTGGCCTGGATAGACAATAATCCCTCCACCAAGTCTTGGCAGAACCAGGATAATCGAAAAGTAGCAAAGTCCACACCATTAGTCTCCACAATGCCCATAGTACGGAGAACCTCGTGGCAGCTATATAGGAAATCCTGTGGATCCTCTGAAGGAGTGCCACTGAATGTGGTAGTGAACAGCTTGGTAAACCTGTCCAATCTCCATAACGCGTCGGCGGACATAGCTGCACCATCATTAGTTGGAGTCACAATAACAGGCTGAGCTGCCTCAACTGGCTGAATCACAGGAACCTGAGCCTGGGGAATTACTGGCTCCGGAGTGCGCGTAGCAGGAGTCTGATTACCTCCTCCAGCCTGAGAAGTGGCTGGTGCTACTGGTAATAAACCTGCTCTGGTGATATTGTCCATAAAACCTGCTATCCGGACCAAAGCATCCTGAAGATCCGGTGAAAACATAATCCCTCCTGGGACTTGAGCTGGGCCTACTGGAGCTGCTGGGACTGGAACCTCCTCCTCGATATGAGCCTGAGGTTCTGCCACTTGTGCTGCTGTTCGGGGCTGAGCTCTGCCCGCACCTTGGCCTCTAGGACGACCTCGACCTCGTCCTCTGCCCCTAGCGGGAGCTGCCGCTGCTGGGACCTCGAGCTGCTGGTCAGTAAATGAGGATGCACGTGTTCTTACCATCTGCGGAAGAACAGAGTAGAAGTTCAATTAACATTTGAAAGATCAAGTCGCACGACCGGAAAGAATAAAGGGAAAATTTTCCTAACTCTGTAGCCTCTGGAGGATAAATACAGACGTCTCCGTACCGATCCCTCAGACTCTACTAAGGTTGTTCGTGAGTTATGAGACCTGTGCAACCTAGTGCTCCGATACCAACTTGTCACGACCCGGATTTCCCACCATCGGGAGTCATGATGGCGCCTACTAGTGGAAGCTAGGCAAGCCAAATATTACTTACATTCCATTAGTTACCAAACTCTTATTAAGACTTTAAAATTTAAGAACATATAAATTACAGCGGAATAATTAAACTTAGCGGAAGACTTAGTCAATCTTATCAAACATGATAAAGAAACCCAAACATGGTACACTACCCAAGACTGGTGTCACAATACTCACGAACTTCTAAGAATAATACACACAATTGTCTGAAAGGAATATAAGTTGTTTATCTCGAATACATGAGATAACAGAATGAAATACATAGATAGAAGAGACAACGGGTCCTGCGGACGCCTGCAAGACTACCTCATAGTCTCAGTAGCCAGAATATCCACAATCTCTACTACCGCTGCTGCTGTCCGTAACTTGTATCTGCGCAAAAAGAGTGCAGAGTGTAGTATCAGCACCAACCGACCCCATGTGCTGGTAAGTGCCTGGCCTATCCCAATGAAATAGTGACGAGACTAAGGCCAGTCACCCACATAAACCTGTACAATTGCAATATATATACATATACAAAACATTTATAAGGAAAGACTCTGTTCTGAAATAACAATCAATAACTCATAATATCCAGAGTAATCTAGTCAACAGAATAAATCTTACTTTCATGTCTCAATTCCTTTTTCATTTCATATCTCGTGGTAGGCGTACCACCCGCTCCCAACTGTAACAGTAAATTATATCTTGTGGTAGGCGTACCACCCACTCCAAATTGTATCAATAAATTATACCTTGTGGTAGGCGTACCACCCGCTCCCAAATATATCAATAAGCTACCGGCAACTATGTCCAATGCCAAGATTTTAAATCACTTTGTGGTCGACGTGCCACACGATGCCAATTCATAAATATATATTTTACCGGCATTTAACCAATAATTTCTGCATCAACAATATTTATAATTATCGGTTTTGAACCAATAATTGATAATAATTCAACAATTTATACACAACTAAATTTCTTATTCCTTCAAGCTAGGATAGAACAAACACTTACCTCAAATGTTTATGAATAACTTAATCCGTAGCAATGCCCTTTTCCTTTCCGATTTGACTCCAATCCAATCGTATCTATACACAATTGACTTAATATCATCAATTCTACTTAACCATTTAGTTCACATGGCTGAATATAAGTTTTTCAACATTCTGCCCGAAATAGTAAAAATCAACCCCGGGCCCACATGATCGAAACCCGAGTTTCGAACCAAAATAAATTCACCCAATCATCCATGAGTTCAAATATATAATTTGTCCTCAAATCGGACCTCAAATTAAGGTCAAAATCCCAATTTTTATGAAAACCTAAGTTCTACCCAAATCCCCCATTTTTACCTATGAAAAACCTTAAATTGAAGATGAAAACATGATAGATGATGTTAAAGTTTGAAGAATTTGAGTAAAAGTTGACTTACCTATGATTTGGAGAAGAGGGAGTTCGTGAAAAATCGCCAATGGATGTTTTGGGTTGTGAAATATGAAAAATGAAGCTGGAAATCGTGATTTACAGGTGTCTGTGTTCGCATTTGCGAACATGGGTTCGCAATTGCGAACCCCGACCAATTTCTGGAGTTTGAAAAATAAGCTAAGGATGGGAAGTTCGCATTTGCGAACTTTTGTTCGCATTTGCGAAGCCAAGGCAATTGCTGGGATGTTCGCATTTGCGAACATTTGTTCGCATTTGCGAAGCCAAGGCAATTGCTGGGATGTTCGAATTTGCGAACATTTGTTCGCATTTGCGAACATGGCTGGATCACTGGGGTTGTCGCAATTGCGACCATAAGCTCGCATTTGCGAACTTGGGTTGATCACTGTCAACTTCGCAATTGCGAAGTATTGTTCGCATTTGCGAACCTATGCCCAACCCTGGCCACTTCGCATTTGCGAAGTATGGTTCGCAATTGCGAACCACGGCCAGCCTGGGACCTCTCGCAATTGCGAGAAAATCTTCGCAATTGCGAAGACAACAGCTGGGTGAAAAACCACCTGTGCAGAAATTCAGAAATTGATCCAACGGCCTACCAAATCTTTACCCGAGCCCCTCGGGCTCCAAACCAAACATGTACACAACATCGAAAACACATTACGAACTTGTTCGTGCGATCACATCGCCAATCTCACTTTGTTTTCATCAAATCAAGCCTCAAGTTCATGATTTTCATACTTTTGGTTTTCAAAACTTTCAAACTTGGAACTCAAGGTCCAAAACATATCAAACCACATCCGAATGTCACCAAACTTTGCATAAAGCACATATATAATATTTAAGACTTGTACCGGGCGTCGGAACCAAAATACGAGCCCGATACCAAGGTCAATTAATTCATTTTCCTTTAACAATTAAATCAAAAACAATTACACAGAAAAATTCATAACTTGGGCTCTAGGCCTCAGAACTCGACTCCGGACGCATGTCCAAGTCCTATATTTTCCTACGGACGCCTTTCGGGACCATCCAATCTCGGGTCCGGGTCCGTTTACCAAAAATGTTGACCGAAGTCAACCATATCAATATTAATATCATTTTTCTCCAAATTTCTCATAGAATTCATATTTTCTATCACAAAAACTTTCCGGCCACATGCCCGGATCGTGCACGTAAATCGATGCAACATAGAATGAGATTTTCAAGGCCTCAGAAGCTCGAAATGATTAATAAAATAAGTGATGACCCTTTGGGTCGTCACCGTCAAAACACACATGATTCACTGCAAAATCAGTGAGTTTTTCTCACTACGTCATTTCTAATGGACCTACCAAATTTTATTTCAATCGGAGTTCGTCGAGTTCACTGACCTCCGAAAATACCGGCTATTCGGTCAAAATCAGGTTTTACACTTTTCTAAGGTTTACCCAGAATTCAGATAATCTTAATCAAATATCAATAAAAAAATCTCATGAATTACAAGAATAATCCAAAATTTTGCACAGTTAATTCACAAATAACAGTGCATTTTTCTAGAAAAGCACATATATGTGTATTCAAAAAACCACATAAACACGATATTCTTGTTTCATGAAATATTTAGTTATCTAATTAGATGTGAGTGGGATCTGATACAAACTGATGGATTATAATAAGCAACGAAAGCAATTCCGGTATCAATCGTATGTAATCTAGACAACTAGCATAAACAGGATTTCACGGGTTACCTCTTGAAACGTGAACATATCTCTTCTACCACGTGAGCTTTCAGTTCCATAACTTCTTAATGGAATCTTCATCAACCACACAATCGTGATCCTAAAATGTTCCACGGTCTTCTATGAGTGTTATCCAAATAATACTAGAAATAGCAATTTCATGTGGGCAAAATTTCTAGGAAAACTTGGCTGAAAATTTCAGCCACCATCACTACTCCCTCTATGTGGAAAACTTTATGTATTTATAGCACAAGTTTTAAGGGTTAAAAACCTTTTCCAAAACCTGTTAGGTTTTCCTTTCCACCAGAAAAAAATTCTTTTATTTCCTATTATTTAGGCACAACAGGGACCACCAAATTTAATTAGCAAGGCTCCAATTATGGAATTAATTTCTAATTTTTGAAATTAAATTCTACAATAATTAATTACGAATTATTCGACTAAAAATTTGTAATTGCGCTCCTTATTCAATTTTGAAATTTATCCATTAAATCTTATTTAACTCCCCATGTTAAGGTTCAGATACTAATCAATTAAATTAAATTACTGACGATTTAATTTATTGATTATTTTCTTTAGACTTTCGCTTAACTTAGTTCATGCTTCGGATACAAAATCCACCGGCCGGGTTTACACATGAAAACGTATAAGCTTTCATAAAGGTGTATTATCAATCTCTAAACCGAGACATGGATTCCATCAACTAACTATTACTTCGCCAATGTACATTGTTATTATCCAATTTACCACGCATATTGATCCACGAAACAATCTCGCCTTTTAATAAATCAAAACAATAATAATATACCAGCTAATAATAATTATATCAAGATTAAGAGTATAAGTACATTTAATGGCTGGAGAGTTTATTTTATTAAGTTAGTATAAAATACGTATCTCTACCTGGTCCGTTCAGTACATACAAAATGTACGAGCACAAGAAGTTGGAATTGAACCATTCCTATAATCAAAATAAATTATATTTCGTCTTGTGTTATAATCATTCCTAATGATTTGTCCAATTCCATTATTAGATTGTGAACTCAAACTTTACTTATAAGAACCGATAATTTAATCTTTCGTGTATAAGCTAAACTCTATATACTAAATCATCAACTATATAACCAAAGGACACAGACTAATATATGATCTATTTCAAACTTTATTAAAACTGAATAAGCAATTGTTTCATAATAAATACTATACCTAAACCAAACCCATAGTTAATAGTATATATCCCAACAGTTTTGTGCAGAAGAAAAGAAGTTTTCTGTTGGATCTTTACTCATGTACATTTCTTGTCAGAATTCAGGAATATGAAGATGCAATAGTGCTCGAGACTCGCAACGCAGGGAATATAGAAGCATGGGATCTGGTTAGAAGATGTAAAGAGGAAAACTACACATATAAGATGAGGTTTTGTTTTTCTTTTTCTATGGATGGTATACGAAGCTAACCCTAGATGATATTTTGCAGCAAAAAGGAGTCTTTCAGATGTTGGTGCTGCATGACGGTCCAATGTTTCTGTGAATATATCCTATGCCTGTAAATCAAATGTTGCACCTTCATTTCCTGTATTAATTATAAGTTTCCAGACATTTCAGCTCATATTTGTTAATACACAACAAGAAATCATAAACTTAAGGAACATTGCCTTGAAATGTTTTTCTTTCATCAACATTGTCTAGTAAATGTCAGAACATAGCTCAATGCAATATACCTTAGTAGCAAGTGGAATTTCCAACGGGTGTCCATATATAATTACTCGGCTCACTGGGTGGAGGTGTCTGACCTCCGATCCTTCAACAGACTATTGATGTATAACTTCTTCTCGCAACATTTGCGGTCGTTACAGCAAACGTTGATTTATGTGTCCTATTTGACTCAAAAGTTATCATACACTTTATGAATGCAAAACAATATACATAAGTTACGGGTAAATCATAGCAAATCGTAATGACCCATACAGTTAGTCCCTCCGTTTATCGAGATCGTGCTTTGGCCGAACTCGATGAACGTACTTTGTCGATTATGATCAGAAAAAATTAAATAGGGGAGGGGCGGCCATTTCTCTGGCCGAGACCGCGTTCTTTTTGGTGATGGCCCGAATCTTGTAGAATTTTCGGCATCATATCATCATGTTATCGAGTCGTGTGATCAGGACAGGGCACCTCTTCTTGGTGAAGACATATGATATTTTCAGCGCAATTCGAGCGAGATCGAACTTAGTCACATTCTGGTCCTTGCGTTTGTTTGGGTTTGTAATTGTCATCGATGACAGGGGACAGACTGAACACATCTTTATATATTTAGAAAGGGTTTGGAAGGTGTTTGCAACATTGAAGAATGTTTTATGCTAAGTGACTTCATTTTTCTCGTAACACTTGGCTATTTACAGCTAAAACTCGATACGTAGCTATTTGCAGCTGAATCTTGAAATATGGCTATTTGCAGCTAAATTTTTATCAACTTTTGCTTGATATACGTATCTTTCTCTCTGCACGAACCCGCATCTGTTTTCCTGTACGAACCCACATCTATTTTTCTGCGAACCCGCATCTGTTTTTCTGCACGAGGCTATGTATAGTGTATAGTCCCCCAAGTGTTTGAGCGTTGAAGAATGAAGACTTGAGCACTTGTTTAGTTCTCACAATTTGGTCCTTTTCCTAAAACAGAAAATATACGGGACTCGGAGGTACAATTTCAGATGAATACTGTCTACCCCACATGTATTTCCATCAGATTAATATAACCATGGGCACATGTGTCACGACCCCAAATCTGGTCGTGATGGCGCCCAGCACATTGCTAAGCCAGCCTGACCAATCAATATCAACAACGGAGCTAGAAGCTCTCTTTAGCCCATTTAAGCATATTAATTCACGAAGCAACAACGATACATGTAACGAAAATAGGGAACCAAGTTCCATAATACATCAACTCCCATAGACCGAAGGGTCAAGAGTCATGAGCCTCTACTGAACATGAGTGTATAAAGGTTTACAAGATACCAAGTGCGGAAAGAAAAGTCAATACAAAATCAAGAGACAGTAAGAAGGAATATCGGGTCCTGCGGACTCTACAACTACCTCGAATATCCACAAATGTCGCCTCGCACAGCTACTGGATCACTGCTGAGAGGTACCTGGATCTGCACACAAGGTGCAGGGAGTAAAATGAGTACTGCCGGACTCAGTGGTAATAAACAAGGGTAAGACAGCGCAGATAAGAAATCCGCAATAAAGCACTATGTAAAGCTATAATCAGCTACCCTGTCACAGAATCAATATCAACTGTACCTGTACCAATAAGTACCAACAAAATAGTATAACAGCTAGCAGATGTAGCTAAATGCAATGCAATGCATGATATGACCGCTACGGTGCGTAGCCCTATCCAATTTGGGTACCCGTGCTCACTGTGGGGGTTTAGACTCCGGAGGGGCTCCTACAGCCCAAGTACAATATCACTGCGGCGTGCAGCCCGATCCAACATATATACCGCTGCGGCGCGCAGCCCGATCCACTACCAGTCAGGCTAATATGCAAATACAGCCTCGCAGGCTCAAAAGTAGATTTGAAAACAACTTTTATCATTTTTCAATTGAAAACAGTAATGTCAAGTTCCAGAGATTGGAAATAGCATGATAACAAAAATAGCTACGGACTGGTAGTAACTAACATGTCAATATGGTAAGACAATGATAACGATCCCCGCGGGATCCAATAACTGGCTCACGGCCCACAAGTATACTCAACCGCCCAAGAAGGGGGTTCCTCGGCGCAAGAGTGGCCAATATCTCGACATATAGTGTGCAACCATCCGAGAAGGAGGTTCGACGGCTCAAGAATAGCCAATGTCATAACACGGTATCAACAAGTCGGACTAAGCCATAGTCCCCAATCACAATCGACCCCGCACTCACAAGAGAGTATGTATCTCGCCGCTATACAGCGTCACAAAGTGGTATACCGGGGTTTCGAACCCGCTGGTCATCACCCACATCTATTACTCACCTCAATACGACGCGACGACTACTCCGCAATGCCCTTGCCACGAGAATCAAGCTCCGCTCGCGTAGAATCTGATCAAATACAGTAGAAACACAACAGATTAGGCCAATGGAATGACACCCAATCAATACAACTCAATTTACATCAAAATTCCCAAAGTTGTCAAAACCCGACTTTCGGTACGCTTCTCAAAAAATTACAAAAGTCACATATTCGGAACCCTCATCTCAATACGAGTCTAAGCATATCAATTTTACCAAATTCGGACCCCATTTGTCCATTCAAAACCTTGATTTTCTAAAGTTCAAGCCTAGGGTTAAATCTTCCATGAATCACCCCAAATTCCTCCATTTTCATGATATAATTGCATAATATTATCAATACTAATCATAGTTTAAGTCCATAGTTGATTACCCGATGATTTCCCTTGAGTTTCTCTTCAAAATCGCCCAAATCGCCTCTAAAGCCGAGACCCAAATGTGTGAAATGTTTCTGAAATTTTCTAACTTCCGATACACTTAACTCACTACGATTTTCGCTTCTGCGGACCATTTTCCGCCCCTCCTGCGGAACCGCTTCTGCGAAATACCCTCCGCCTCTGCGGTCCTTTCTGCTTCCGCGGACAGGAGTCCGCTCCTGCGAGCCCGTATCCGCGACCAGAGGGTCTCTTCTGCGTTTCCAGGCCTAGCCGGCCAATTCCGCTTCTGCAGCTCACTTTCCGCACCATTTCCGCAGGAGCGAAAACAACAGAACCAAAATCCCAAACCTGCAATTTTCCACATTTTCTCCCGTTTAGCCATCCGAAAACACCCCGAGGCCCACGGGACCCCATCCAAACACACCAACACATCCTAATACCTTATTCGAACTTGCTCCAATCCTCAAAACACGTCTAACAACATCAAAACCCATAATTCACATCGAATTCAAGCCTAAATTCCTTAAAACATTCCGAATTACACAATCAGTCAAAAACCTGACTAAACAACGTCCGAATGATATAAAAATTTGCGGACATATCCAAAATCACATAACGAAGCTACTGCAACTGGCAGAATTCCATTCTGACCCCCCGGATCAAAATCTCACCTACCATTCGGATTTCGCCAAAATTCAACCTTGACCAATTCAAGCCTATTTGTACACCGGACCTCCAAATTCAATTCCGATCCCTCCCCTAAGTCACAAATCACCTCCCAGAACTAACCGAATCATCAGAATTCGATTCCGAGCCCTCTAACCAAATAGTCAACTCTGGGTTGACTTTCCTTATTCACGTTTCTTTCAAAAAGGCTATATGCCTCATTTTCAATCCAAATCACTCCTAACTCATCCGATAGGCTCTAACACTAATATAAAAGCATAAAACATGTCATTACAACATAACGGGGTGGTAATTCCTGCGACGACGGGCCGGGTCGTCACATTCTCCCCTCTTAAGCAAACGCTCGTCCTCGAGCGGGTCAAGAAACATACCCGAAGTCTCAAACAAGTGAGGATATCTGCTCCGCATCTCCCGCTCGATCTCCCAAGTGGCCTCCTCCACGGGTCGACCTCTCCACTGAACCTTAACTGATGCAATCTCCTTAGACCTCAATTTTCTTACTCGACGTCCCAAAATGGCAATAGGCTCCACATCATAGGATAGATCACCATCAAGCTGAATGGTGCTGAAGTCTAATACATGAGACGGATCTCCAATGTACTTTCGGAGCATAGACACGTGGAATACTGGATGAACGCTGGATAAGCTGGGCGGCAAGGCCAACTCATATGCCACCTCTCCAACTCTCTTAAGTATCTCAAAAGGACCAATGTACCTGGGACTCAACTTCCCTTTCTTCCCGAACCTCATGACACCCTTCATAGGTGAAACCTTCAACAATACTCTGTCACCAACCATGAAAGACAACTCTCGAACTCTACGGTCCGCATAACTCTTCTGGCGAGACTCTGCTGTATGAAGCCTCTCCTAGATCAACTTCGCTCTATCTAGAGCATCCTGGACTAACTCAGTCCCTATCAATCTATCCTCACAAGGCTCAAACCATCCCATGGGGGATCTACACCGCCTGCCATACAATGCCTCATACGGGGCCATCTGAATACTCGACTGATAACTGTTGTTGTAGGCAAACTCAGCAAGTGGTAAGAAATCATCCCACGAACCACCAAAGTCAATCACACATGCTCGCAACATATCTTCCAGAATCTATATAGTGCGCTCAGACTGCCCGTCCGTCTGGGGGTGAAATGTTGTACTCAACTCAACCCTCGTACCCATCTCTCGCTGAAATGCTCTCCAAAACTGAGATGTGAACTGGGTACCCCTGTCGGATATGATAGACACTGGAACCCCATGCAACCAGACAATCTCTCGAATAAAGATCGCTGCCAACCGCTCCGATGAGTAGGTAATACTAACTGGAATGAAGTGAGCAGACTTGGTCAGTCTATCCACAATCACCCATACAGAATCAAACTTCCTCGCCATCCGAGGGAGTCCAGTAACAAAGTCCATAGTGATCCTCTCCCATTTCCACTCAGGAATATCAATGCGCTGAAATACACCACCGGGCCTCTCATGCTCGTACTTAACCTGCTGACAGTTGAGGCACCGTGCTACATGTCTGACAATGTCCATTTTCTTCTTTCTCCACCAATAGTGTTATTTCAAATCTTGATACATCTTCGCGGCTCCTAGATGGATAGAATACCGCGAGCTATGGGCAGAATCAACTCACGAAGGCCATCAACATTGGGCACACATATCCGGCCCTGCATCCTCAATACGCCGTCACTATCAATGGTGACATCTCTAGCATCATCATGCTGAACTCTGTCCCTAAGGACAGCCAAATGTGGATCATCATACTGGCGCTCACGAATACGATCATATAGAGATGACCGAGATACAACACAAGCCAATACCCGACTGGGCTCCGAAATATCTAACCTCACTAGCCGATTGGCTAGCACCTGAACATCATGAGCAAATGGCCTCTCCTCAGCTGGAATATATGCCAAGCTCCCCATACCGACCGCCTTCCGGCTCAAAGCATCGGCCACCACATTGGCCTTCCCCGGATGATATAATATAGTAATGTCATAATCCTTCAGCAACTCCAGCCATCTCCGCTGTCTCAAATTAAGGTCTTTCTATTTGAACAAGTGCTGGAGACTACGATGGTCGGTATACACCTCATAAGACACACCGTACAAATAGTGCCTCCAAATCTTCAATGCATAAACAATGGCGGCTAGCTCCAAATCATGAACAGGATAGTTCTTCTCATGTGGCTTCAACAGCCGAGAAGCATAAGCAATCACCTTACCTTCATGCATCAACACACAACCTATCCCCACTCTCGAGGAATCACAATAAACAGTATATGAACCTAAAGCTGATGGCAATACTAACACTGGAGCTGTGGTCAAAGCTGTCTTGAGCTTCTGAAAGCTCTCCTCGCACTCATCCGACCACACGAATGGTGCACCCTTCTGGGTTAATTTAGTCAATGAAGAAGCAATGGATGAAAATCCTTGAACAAACCGGCGATAATATCCCGCCAAACCAAGAAAACTCATAATCTCTGTAGCTGAGGACGGTCTAGGCCAACTCTGCACTGCCTCTATCTTCTTTGGATCAACCTGAATACCATCATGAGACACCACATGCCCCAGAAATGCTACGGACTCAAGCCAAAACTCGCACTTGGAGAATTTAGCATATAGCTTCTCCTCCCTCAATCTCTGCAACACAATACTCAAATGCTGAGCATGCTCCTCTTGACTACGGGAGTAGACTAGAATGTCATCAATGAACACAATCACAAATGAATCCAAATAAGGCCTAAACACACTGTTCATCAGATGCATAAATGCTGCTGGGGCGTTGGTCAGCCCAAAAGACATCACAAGAAACTCATAGTGACCCTATCGGGTCCTTAATGCAGTCTTCATAATATCCAAGTCCCTGATCTTCAGCTGATGATAGCCTGAATAAAGATCGATCTTAGAAAACACCCTCGCACCCTGTAACTGATCAAACAAATCATCTATGCGCGGTAGAGGGTACTTGTTCTTCACCGTCACTTTGTTCAATTGCCTATAATCAATACACATTCGCATGGAACCATCTTTCTTTTTAACAAATAATACCGGCGCACCCCACGGGGACACACTAGGACGGATGAAGCCCTTATCCAGAAGCTCTTGAAGCTGCTCTTTCAGTTCTTTCAATTCAGCTGGTGCCATCCGGTAAGGAGGAATGGATATTGGCTGAGTGCCCGGCACCAAGTCAATGCCAAAATCAATATCCCTGTCCGGCGGCATGCCCGGCAGGTCTGAGGGGAATACATCTGGAAAGTCCCTCACAACAGGTACAAAATCAATGCTAGGAGACTCAGCTCCCACATCTCTCACAAAAGCTAAGTACGATAAACACCCTTTTTCAACCATCTTCTGAGCTTTTAAGAACGAAATGACACAGCTATGGACGAAATTAGTCGAACCCCGCCACTCAATCTGAGAAATACCAGGAATGGCCAACGTAACTGTCTTAGCATGACAGTCCAATATAGCGTGGTACAGAGACAACCAGTCCATACCCAATATAACATCAAAGTCCACCATCCCCAACAATAACAAATCTGCCTGGGTCTCGAGACCCCCAATAGATATAACACAGGATCTATAGACATGATCCACAACGATAGTATCACCCACGGGGGTGGATACATGAACAGGTAAATCAAGACTACCACGAGTCGCACCCAAATGATGTGCAAAATAAGAGGACACGTAAGAATATGTGGACCCCGGATCAAATAGAACAGAGGCATCTCTGTGACAGACAGAAATGATACCTGTAATCACCGCATCGGAGGCAACTGCATCACACCTGTCAGGAAGTGCATAGAACCGTGCCTGGCCTCCACCGGATCTCTCCTCGCCCCTGGGGCGACCACGAGAAGACTGACCTCCACCTCTACTAGACCGAGATGGTGCTGAAGATGAGGGCTGATCCCTCTGCTGAGTCCTGTCCCTACGGAGTCGAGGGCACTGTCTCCTCACGTGGCCAAACTCACCACACTCATAACATGCACCCGGTGCCGGAGAAGGGGACCTGAAGGGAACCCCTCGCCGCGATGAACCCTGGGCCGAAGAAGTAGGTGCTGCACTCTGGGCCGGAAGGGCACTAAGTGATGACCGACCCTGCTGAAACCCCTGTCGGCCACGACCATGAGAACCTCCGCTCCGCTCTGGGCGGCTCGAATGAGAAGGTCTAGGTGAGCGACCTCTCGCTCCGCCGGGAATGCCCTCTAGATGGAGCACCACCGAAATCGCCGGAACCACGAGGCCTCTTGGCCTCCCGCTCCTCTCTCTCTCGGCGACGATCCGCCTCAATGGAGCGTGCCATATCAACAACCTCCTCAAATGATGATGACAAAACTCTCTCTCTGGTCATAAGAATGCGGATAGAATAGTTGAGGCCATCAATGAACCTCCTAATCCTCTCCATATTAGTAGGGATCATCCATGTGGCATGCCTAGCCAACTGTGTGAATCTAAGCTCATACTGAGTCACAGACATGTCGCCCTGAATCAACCACTCGAACCGGCGACGTAGCTCCTCGCGACGAGACCGAGGTACATATTTCTCTAGAAAGAGAGTAGAGAACTGCTGCCATGTGAGAGGTGCTGCTCTTGCAGGCCTACGCCTCTCAAACTCCTCCCACCAATCAAATGCGGGACCAGTGAACTGAAAGGTAGTAAATGAAACTCCGCTGGACTCAAGAATACCAGCCGTCCGCAACATCCTCTGACACTTGTCCAAGAAACCCTGGGCATCCTCGCCCTCAGCGCCACTGAAATGGGGTGGCTAAAGTCTACCAAATCTCTCGAGACGACGCTGCTCATCGTCGGGCATAACCTGAATCATATGCTCTGGAGCTGGAGCTGGTGCAGCTGGAGGAATAACCGGTGCAACCACCTAAGCGGGGACCGCCTCTGGTGTCTGAAGTCCCTGAACAACCGGGTCAGGTGTGCGAGCTGCAGGGGTCTGCTGACCACCCCCTGACTGAGATGTCGCTACAGTAGCGGTAGCTGAAACTACCTGAGCCAAACCGGAACACACTGATAATATCTGAGCAAGAGTCTCCTGAAGACCAGGAATAGCAATAGATACAGTCTGGCCCTGAATTGGGGTTGCTGGAGCATCAACCACTGGGGGCTGCTCCTGAACTGGTACAACGGGCGGGTCAGCTGGCACTGCCTCAGCTGCCCTGCCTCTACCTCTAGCACGACCGCGCCCACGGCCTCTAACAAGTGGCAATGGAGGTCTTCCACCTCGTCCTGATGCTCGCGTTCTCGCCATCTACGAGAGAATAGAATATAGAAGTTCAGTTCTCAAAACAACAAGATCGCACGACAGAGTTCAAGAAAAGTGAAGTGTTTCCTAAAGGTTCGCAGCCTCCCGAGGATAAGTACAAGCGTCCCCATACCGATCCACAAGACTCTACTAACCGGCTCAAGACTCATGAGGCCTAGTAAACCTAGGCTCTAATACCAACTTGTCACAACCCCAAATCTGGTCGTGATAGCGCCCAGCACATTGCTAAGCTAGCCTGACCAATCAATATCAACAACGGAGCTAGAAGCTCTCTTTAGCCCATTTAAGCATATTAATTCACGAAGCAACAGCGATACATATAACGAAAACGGGGAACCAAGTCCCATAATACATCAACTCCCATAGACCGAAGGGTCAAGAGTCATGAGCCTTTACTGAACATGAGTGTATAAAGGTTTACAAGATACCAAGTGCGAAAAGATAAGTCAATACAAAATCAAGAGGCAGTAAGAAGGAATATCGGGTCCTGCGGACTCTGCAGCTACCTCGAATATCCACAAATGTCGCCTCGCACAGCTACTAGATCACTGCTGAGAGGTACTTGGATCTGCACACAAGGTGCAGGGAGTAAAATGAGTACTGCCAGACTCAGTGGTAATAAACAAGGGTAAGACAGCGCAAATAAGAAATCCGCAATAAAGCACTATGTAAAGCTGTAATCAAATACCCTGTCACAGAATCGATATCAACTGTACCTGTACCAATAAGTACCAACAAAATAGTATAACAGCTAGCAGATGTAGCTAAATGCAATGCAATGCATGATATGACCGCTACGGTGCGTAGCCCTATCCAATTTGGGTACCCGTGCTCACTGTGGGGGTTCAGACTCCGGAGGGGCTCCTACAGCCCAAGTACAATATCACTGCGGCGTGCAGCCCGATCCAACATATATACCGCTGCGGCGCGCAGCCCGATCCACTACCAGTCAGCTAATATGCAAATACAGCCTCGCAGGCTCAAAAGTAGATTTGAAAACAACTTTTATCATTTTTTCAGTTGAAAACAGTAATATCAAGTTCCAGAGATTGGAAATAGCATGATAACAGAAATAGCTACAGACTGGTAGTAACTAACATGTCAATATGGTAAGACAATGATAACGATCCTCGCGGGATCCAATAACTGGCTCACGGTCCACAAGTTTACTCAACCGCCCAAGAAGGGGGTTCCTCGGCTCAAGAGTGGCCAATATCTCGACATATAGTGTGCAACCATCCGAGAAGGAGGTTCGACGGCTCAAGAATAGCCAATGTCATAACACAATATCAACAAGTCGGACTAAGCCATAGTCCCCAATCACAATCGACCCCGCACTCACAAGAGAGTACGTGTCTCGCCGCTATACAGCGTCACAAAGTGGTATACCGGGGTTTCGAACCCGATGGTCATCACCCACATCTATTACTCACCTCAATACGGCGTGACGACTACTCCGCAATGCCCTTGCCATGAGAATCAAGCTCCGTTCGCGTAGAATCTGATCAAATACAGTAGAAACACAACAAATTAGGCCAATGGAACGACACCTAATCAATACAACTCAATTTACATCAAAATTCCCAAAGTTGTCAAAACCCGACTTTCGGTACGCTTCTCGAAAATTTACAAAAGTCACATATTCGGAACCCTCATCTCAATACGAGTCTAAGCATATCAATTTTACCAAATTCGGACTCCATTTGCCCATTCAAAACCTTGATTTTCTAAAGTTCAAGCCTAGGGTTAAATCTTCCATGAATCAACCCAAATTCCTCCATTTTCATGATATAATTGCATAATATTTTCAATACTAATCATAGTTTAAGTCCATAGTTGATTACCTGATGATTTCCCTTGAGTTTCTCTTCAAAATCGCCCAAATTGCCTCTAAAGCCGAGACCCAAATGTGTGAAATGTTTCTGAAATTTTCTAACTTCTGATACACTTAACTCACTGCGATTTTCGCTTCTGCGGGCCATTTTCCGCCCCTGTGGAACCGCTTCTGCGGAATACCCTCCGCCTCTGCTGTCCTTTCCGCTTCTGCGGACAGGAGTCCACTCCTGCGAGCCTGCTCCTGAAGACGAAACTCCGCTTCCGCGATCAACAGCGCTTTGCGGACTCCCTCCTGCGCCCCCATTTCCGCAGGAGTGAAAACAACAGAACCAGAATCCCAAACCTGCAATTTTCCACATTTTCTCCCGTTTAGCCATCCGAAAACACCCCGAGGCCCTCGGGACCCCTTCCAAACACACCAACACATCCTAATACCTTATTCAAACTTGCTCCAATCCTCAAAACATGTCTAACAACATCAAAACTCATAATTCACATCGAATTCAAGCCTAAATTCCTTAAAACATTCCGAATTACACAATCAATCAAAAACCCGACTAAACAACGTCCGAATGATCTAAAAATTTGCGAACATATCCAAAATCACATAACGAAGCTACTGCAACTGTCGGAATTCCATTCCGACCCCCGGATCAAAATCTCACCTACCATTCGGATTTCGCCAAAATTCAACCTTGGCCAATTCAAGCCTATTTCTACACCGGACCTCCAAATTCAATTTCGATCGCTCCCCTAAGCCACAAATCACCTCCCGGAACTAATCGAATCATCATAATTCGATTCCGAGCCCTCTAACCAAATAGTCAACTCTGGGTTGACTTTCCTTATTCAAGTTTCCTTCAAAAAGGCTATATGCCTCATTTTCAATCCAAATCACTCCTAACTCACCCGATAGGCTCTAACACTGATATAAAAGCATAAAATATGTAATTACAACATAACGGGGTGGTAATTCCTGTGACGACAGGTCGGGTCGTCACAACATGATTTAAGAATATTCCATTTTGCCATGCAGGTTCTGACTCATCATTTGGCACGGGTTAGGGTTTTTGCCTAGCATCTAAGGTTTTTGCCTAGCATCTAAAATTATTAGTAAAACTTTAATAATTTAAAAGAAAAAGAATTTAACATGAAGATACCTGACCATGTCCACTTCCTTAAAAGTAATATCTTTTTAAATGGACATCATCCTAATGTGAAGGTAGAATTTTGCCATCCATTGTCTCTAGCTCATACGCTTCTTTCCCTGCATAGTTACGGATTCTATATGGTCCTTCCCACATAGGACTTAGCTTTCCTAAATTAGCAGCCTTCGTAGATTGAAACACCTTTTTGAGCACAAAGTCCCCAGTTTTGAAGAACCCGAGACGTGCTTTCCGGTTATAGTATCGTTCAATCACTTTTTTTGAGCCGCCATCCTTATCAATGCTGCTTCTCTCCTTCCTTCAATCAAATCAAAATTAACCCGTAACTCTTCGTTGTTTGAGTCCTCTGTTGTTTGAACATATCTTATACTCGGTTCTCCTATTTCTACTGGAATCAGAGCTTCTGCACCATAAACCATCAAATATGGTGTTTCGCCCGTACTTGTCTTCGTAGTTGTTCGATAAGCCCATAACACAGCTGGTAGACTTCAGGCCAATTGCCTTTTTGAATCTTGCAACCTTTTCTTTAAGTTGTTGATGATTATCTTGTTTGTAGATTCCGCTTGTCCATTACCCACTGGATGATATAGTGTTGATGTTATTATTTTGATTTGCCAACTTTGAAAGAATTTTGTGATTTGTGCTCCTATAAACTGCGGACCATTATTGCACACAATTTCCTTTGGTATCCCAAAGCGGCATATTATATTTCTCCAAAGGAAGTCTTTAACTTCTTTTCTCGTACCTGTTTAAATGCCCCTGCTTCTACCCATTTAGTGAAATAATCTGTAAGCATGAGTAGAAACTTTACCTGTCCTTTTGCCTGAGGTAATGGACCCACGATATCCATCCCCCATTTCATGAAGGTCCATGGAGCTATGACCGAGTGTAGTAATTCAGCTGGCTATGCATATTGTTTCCATACCTCTGACATTTGTCACATTTAGACACGAAGTCGTTTGGACAAAGCATCAGCTTCCGCATTTTCATATCTTGGGATCTGCGTTACATTCCAAGTTTCGAATTGTCTTACCAACTCTCGTACCTACGAGGTATTCCTGCATTCTGGTTTCCCTGGCTACATACATCCCCAGTATTTGATTTACTACTAGCTGATAATCACTTTTGATTATAATTTGCTTGATGTCGAGTTCAAGTGCCAATTCCAAACCTGTAATCACAGCTTCATACTCTGCTTTATTATTAGTTATAGGGTGACATTTTATAGCCTGCCTAATTGTTTCACCCGTAGGTGGTATAAGAACAATTTCTAAGCATGCCTCATTTACATAAGATGAACCATCAGTAAATAATGTCCAAATCCCCGGATTTGCACCATTGAAAACTTATAACTCTTTTTCTGCCACTAAATGAATTTCTTGACTAAAATCAGCTACGAAATCGGCGAGTACTTGGGATTTGATAGCACTTATAGGTTGATAAATTATTTCATATTCACTTAATTCTATAGCCCATTTTGCTAATCTACCTGACAGTTCATGTTTATGCAAAATATTTCGTAATGGAAAAGTTGTAACTACAATAATAGGATGATACTGAAAATAAGGCCTTAATTTCCAAGATGGCATGATTAAAGCTACTGCTAACTTTTCCAGTTGCGGATACCTTGTTTCAGCATCTAGCAAAGTCTTGCTTACATAATACATAGGAGATTGTTTACCTTGATCCTCACAAACTAAAACAGTACTTACCGCTACTTCTGAAACTGCCAAGTAAATGAGTAGCTTTTCGCCTTCTTTTGGTTTTGCCAATAGAGGAGGATTTGACAAATAGATTTTCAAATCCTTAAGTGCTCGTTGGCAATCTTCACTCCACTCGAAATAATCCTATTTCTTAATTGCCGAGAAAAATTTGAAGCATTTTTCTGAAGATTTAGAATTTAAATCTCCCTAGGGCCGTAATTCTTCTAGTCAATCTTTGAACCTCCTTTTTATTTGTAAGGATATTGAGTATTTCTTCGGTTGCTTTAATCTGAGAAGGATTTAACTCAATACCACAGTTAGAAACAAGAAAACCCAAAAATTTACTTAAGGCTACTCCAAATGCTCATTTTTCTGGGTTGAGTTTCATATTGTATTTACGCAAAATTTTCAATGTAACAGATAAATGAGAAATATGATCAGTGGAATGCTAAGTTTTGACAAGCATATCATCTATATATACCTCCATAGTTTTTCCTAAATGTTCTTGAAACATTTTAGTGACTAACCTTTGATAGGTTGCTCCAGTATTTTTTAGACCAAAGGGCATTACTTTATAATAGTAAGTCCCCCGGTCTGTGATGAAAGAAGTCTTTTCTTCACCACTAGGGTGCATTTTAATTTGGCTGTACCCCGAATATGTATCTAAAAACTTAAAAGTTCATGACCCGCATTTGCATCTATCATTTGATCTATATGGGGTAAAGGAAAAGAGTCTTTCAGGAAAGCTTTATTTATATCTGTATAATGCACACAAACTCATCACTTACCATTCTTCTTAGCTACGATCACCGTGTTGGCTAACCAATCAGGATATTTTACTTCACAGATTGACCCAATTTCTAGTAATTTTTGAACCTCATCTTGAATTACTTGATTCTTGAAAGCTCCTTGCTTTCTTTTCTTCTGCTTGGTTGGAACAAAAGACGGATCCACGTTGAGTTTATGAGTCATTACCTCTGGTGGTATACCTATTATATCACCATGGGACCAAGCAGAATAGTCCATATTATTTTATAAAAATTCAATTAACATACCTCACATGTCTGGCTTTAGATTAACCCCTATGTAAACTTTTCTTTCAGGCCATTGCTCAAATAGTACTACTACTCCGAGCTCCTCTATTGTCATTTTGATGTTTTCGTTTCCTTCGGGCTCCTGAATTACATCAGGTTTCGAGTCTAAGTCTGTTTTTTCAGTTGAAGTTTGATTGCTGACACCTCCAATTGTTCCCTGTAATTGCTATTTTTCTTTACCTATAGTACTCATATCTGCCACAGCGTTGATACTCCTGACTGTTTGTTGATCCCCTCGAATTTGACATATACCCCAGGGTGATGGAAACTTGATAACTAGATGCAAAGTTGATGGGACATCGTCCATATCATGGATCCATGGTCTCCCCATAATTATGTTGTTGGCCATTTCCATCTCAACTACCTGAAATTTAGTTTCTTTAGTAACACCTGCAGCATAAGTTGTTAGAATTACTTCACCTTTCGTTATCACGCTTGAAATGTCGAAGCCTAACAACGTATATGCTTTAGGTATCATTTTATCTTCAGCTTGCATTTCCCGCAGCACCCTTAGTAAAATGATGTTGACAGAACTTCTTGGATCAATTAAAACTCGTTTTTCATTAGTGTTGGGTACAAGTAAGGATATAACTAGTGCATCATTGTGAGGAGTAATTATTCCTTCCGTATCTGCATCATCAAAACTCATGCTTTCATGCTTCAAGGTTTGGAGTACTCACTTCCCGTGTGTAATCTCCATTTTAGAAATCCTATTTGAAGTGGTGTACGTTACTCCGTAGATATCCTCTCCTCCATTGATGACATTCACTGTTCTTTTTGGTGATGGTGGTTTTGGTGGTTCTTGCCTATTTTTCATGTAAACATGCTTTCCTTTCTCACTAAATAACTCAGTGAGATAACCTGTTTCAATAGATGGTCTACTTTACTCTATAGAAATCTGCATTTTGAAGTCTTATGCCCGTGATCATTATGAAACTCGCACCAATGATCTGGATTGCATTTGTTTAGATTTGAACGCATCTCCTTCAGCCACCGTACCTTATCTCCGATGCTTCGCAAAATAGCTACGTGTTCGGAAGTGGTGACATTGAAATTGTACCCACCAAATCTTGCCTTCAAACTTCCATCATCATCACGTGGCTCCTGCCTGTTTCTATCATTTCTAAATCTTAAGAAAGAACCGGATTCCCTGTTACTCGATTTTTGATCATATCGTTGATTTTCTTGTTTTGTTCATGAATCTTTTCCTGCAGGGCCCAAATATGGATCGTATCTATTCTTACATGATCATTTTTCAGCTTCGGACCTACTGAATCTGCTCCTTTCCTCATGATGATGTTGAGGCACGATATCTTCTTCAATTCTAAGTTTTGTACTGTACTCGTTGTAAACATTATTCCAAGCGGTTGTAGAAAATTCACGAAGGCTTTCTTTAACTTTTCTCGTGGCTTCTGAACTTTTGTCATTCAAATTACTTGCTAAAGCTATTATAGGCCAATTATCTGGTACCCAAGGTAAAGTCATTAGTTCACGTTGAAACCTATCAATGAAATCTCTGAGTAACTCCGTGTCTGTTTGTTTAATCTTGAAGATGTCCTCCGTTCTTTAAGACAAGAGAGGTTGCTCTGATGGTAAGCAACCCCCACTTCCAACCGAGAGGTTGTGAGTTCGAGTCTCCCCAAGAGCAAGGTGGGTAGTTCTTGGAGGGAAGGACGCCGGGGGTCTATTTGGAAACAGCCTCTCTACCTTAGGGTAGGGGTAAGGTCTGCGTACACACTACCCTCCCCAGACCCCACTAAGTGGGATTACACTGGGTTGTTGTTGTTGTTGTTGTTGTTGTCCTCCGTTCTTTTTCAACCATTTGTGCTCCTGAGTGAGCTTTTATGAAAGAATCTGCAAGCTCAGCAAAAGAATTAATAGAATTTTCAGGTAAGAGAGAATACCAGGTTAGCGCACCCTTTGTGAGTGTTTCTCCAAATTGTTTTACCAATACGGACAAAATTTCTTGCTTGGTTAAATCATTCCCTTTGACACCTTTAGTAAATGCCGTCACATGATCTCTTGGGACGATTGTACCGTTAGATTTTGAAATATCAGGCATTTTAAACTTCTTGGGAATAGGAAGAGGAGTTGCACTTGGTTTCCAAGGTTGCTGAGAATATTTATCCACATTTATCCCTTTGATTATTGGAGGAACACCCGGTATTTTCTCAATCTGCTCGCTTTTCTCTTTGAGCTGTGTCTACAAGGTTAGTACCAAATTTTGTAAATAAGAGTTATTTGCATTACCTGTATCCATTTCTCGTGGTTCACTAGGGGATCCTTCGTTTGTGTTATCAAGGCCAGAACGAGGATTCTCCAGTGTATTTTTATTAGGGGAAGGAGTGAGTGGAGCAGCAGGTAACCGGCTAACTAACTCTTGAAGAGCTAGGTTAACCCGTGCATCAGTTATTCTTTGTAGAGCTTGTTCTGGCCCCTCAACATGATCTGATTTCCCTTGTTCATCAGCATGTGATATTGGTGCAAGAGTATTTTCACGAGATTGGCGTGGAGAAGTTTTAGGAGAAGGAATTACATCAAATATTGTGTAAATCCCCTTGATTTTGGTTTTCAACAACATTGTTATTGTTGTTGTTGGTGTTTGACATGACGTTAACAATGTGTAGAATGTGAGTTTTGGTAAGAATAGATTATCGGATTTTCAGTAATGGAACCAATTTATTTAACCAAAATATGATAATTCGGTCAAACTTAGAGCATATGATAAGAAATCGGGTTGGTGATAATCATCAGACCAAAATGTATAATAGGCTTTCGATAATAAGAATAAACAACAAAGAAAATTGTATTTCAATACGATGTTAGTAATAACTCGTGTCCTTACAGATGATGAGACTTTCTCCTTTTATAGCTGATTCTAGGTAAAGGAATGATACTTAAGCTTTAATGAGACAATTATGAGTAATAAATGTCATTAAATAAGCCGTTACACAATAATTCCTATTAAATACAATTTTTCTAACGTATCAGGTTTTTTAATACTTGAATTTGGACTCCTTTTTGTCTTCAGATCCATGTCTTAAATGCTTTTTAATCTGTTGGTCTTAAATGCTTGAATTGATACGAGATACGTGTCTAAACTGCTTTCTGTATCTTTTGTCATCAGAATTGCATCCGACTTCGCTTTAAACAGGTACGAGACTCGTAACTGAATTGCGCCCCGTGCTTAGTTCTTCTTCTCGTGTCTTTCACTTAAATATTGTCCGTTGACCCTTTGACCGATCCACGTGACATGCCACGTCATAAAACTTTGTTCCAATACAATTCTAATACATACATGTCCCGTGATGCAAAATATTTAAGTTTAATTCTTCAATCAACATAGAAGTGCCAAAACATGCAAATCAAAAAACTCATACATTCATGTCTTTGGATTAAAAGGTATGTCAGAAACAAATTCCATCTCTCATTTGGTTTCCAGGTCGTGCAAGGCCATTGATGCTCAATCCTGAAATATTGAAATCAAACTGAAGCACTTGTTTAAACATAGACACTTGTCTTCTTTCTTGTACTGTACATAGATACTAGTTGGCCGAAGAAACTCAAATTACATATAGTGCAATATCAAAATACATAAGTTGCTGCCTTGCCATTTTATTACAGTCGATGATATAGTAACTAGAAATGGATGCGGATGCTCAACATGATTGTATTGGGAAAAAGTTTTTTTTATGACGTGGCAAGACACGTGGAATGGTCAAAAGGTTATTATTCCGAAAGATAATAAATAAATAAAAGATGCGAGGAGACAAATTAGATGCGAGACGTAATTCAACTATGAATCTCGTACTTGTTTAGAGCGGATTGGAATGTAATTCTAAAGACAAAGGATACATAGAGAAAATAGATACGAGTTCCGTATCAATTCATGTCACGACCCAAATCCGGTCGTGATGGCGCCCAACAATCAAGCTAGGCCAGCCAGACCAACAGTTTAATTAACACATAGATATCAGTCCCAAATGGACAACCTAAGAAGAATATATGAGTTTAAGAACTCCAATAATAATAGTAAAGAACAAAATACTGACACTCCCAAAGATCCGGAGTCACAAGTCTAGAGCCTCTAACAAAACCTAACAGGAAATAGAGAGTACGATATAGAAGTACTCAAGTCTGAATACAAAATACAAAATAACAACTGGAAATGAGAGGAGAAGCTAGGTTCTGCGAACGTAGGCAGCTACCTCAGCAACCCGATATGACACCGCAACCGCTGGAATTGCCTGTCTACTGCTCCTGAGTACCTGAGTCTACACACAAAAGGTGCAGGGAGTAGGGGTGAGTACTAAGTACTCAGTGAGTAACAAATATATATAAGTAGTTGACAGTAAGAAATCCACAAAATACCACAATATGAAGCTACACTACAGTCCGAATCTCCTACGAACTAGCAGCAATAATACAATACAGCTACCAAAGAGTAATTCAACAAATACAAATGCAATGCAATGCACATAACCGCTACGGCGTGTAGCCCGATCCAATTTAACGTCGACGGCGCTCACCTGGGGTGTGTACAGACTCCGGAGGGGCTCCTACAGCCCAAGCGCAATACTGCTGCGGCGTGCAGCCCGATCCTCATATCAACCACTGCGGCGTGCAGCCCGATCCCATGCTCAGTCCACAATAAGCAATTAAGTCACAAAACAATTCATTTTCCTTAATTCCACTTCTCAATTCATAATTTATGAAAAATACTTTAACTTTATTAAATTTGTAAAAGCCGGTGACTTAGCATTTCAAAAGTGTGATTTCAATTTCCAGGATTGAGATCAGTGATTTAAGCAATTATAGCTATCACATAAATATTGTCCTCTAAGGACACTACAGATCGGCACAAGGCCCCAAACAAGGCTTACAGCCCACAAATATATCACATACAGTGTATTTTCAACACTAACAACATATCATTTATTTCCGGGATGGACCAAGTCTCATCCCCAATCACAATCAATCCCGCACCTGCCACGGTGTGGAGCCACGCCCTATTAGCGTCACAATGTGCTAAGCCTGGGTTTCGAACCCTCAGGCTACCATATACACAAACTACTCACCTCTAGCCGGTCGTAGACTCGTCCGCGATGCCTTTTCCTTTGAATTTCGTTGCCTCGTGTGTAGAATCTAGTCAAATAACAATAATTATGTCAAATACGGGTCAAAGAATCATAACCCACTTCAATTTATATGAAATTCGCATAATTACACTAAGTTGGTAAAACCCGACCCCGGGCCCCACTGCTCGGAAAATTTCGAAATTAGTACCAACGCGACCCTCATCTCGCCACGAGTCCGTGAATATAAAATTTATCGAAATCGGAGTTCAAATGGCCTTCCAAATCCAAAAATCCCGTTTTCAATATTTAGGCCACATTTCTTCAAGATTTCAACTCAATTTCATGCGATTGATGTTAATACTACCATAAAATGATGTTTTTGAGTCAAGAATCTTACCTCCGACGAATACCCGATGACTTCTCAGTGATTTCCTCGAGTTTTCTTCTCTCTAGGGCTCAAATTTGTGTTTTGGGGGTGTAAACCCGTAACCCCTCTGTTCTGTGATTTAATTCACTGCCAGAACATTTTGTTCTATGCGATCGCAGGCCACTTATTGCGATCGCATAGAGTAATTTTTCTCAGGCCTCCAATTTGTTCTATGCGATCGCAGGCCTAGCCATGCGATCGCATAGCTTCGCATCAAATATCCTCCGCGATCGCAATCGAGCCCCCGCTATCGCAATGCACAACTTCCGGACACTATGCGATCGCAATGACCTCCATGCGCTCGCATAGAGTTAACATCGCGCCCCCTTCTACCCTTATATGCGATCGCAATCATCTCTATGCGATCGCATAGAGTAACTGCTGACTGCAATTTTCTGCAGAATTTTTCCAAGTTCTAAATGCCCGGTTGATGGTCCGAATCCATCCCGAGGCCCTCGGGACCCCAACGAAAACCACCAACATACTCCAAAACATTATACGGACTTGTTCCAATCATAAAAACACCATACTAAACATCAAAATCTCCATTTATTCAAGAATTCAAGCCTAAGTTTCTTCAAAACTTTCAAAACTAACATTCAACCCAAAACCCGATCAAACGATGTCCGAATGACCTGAAAATTTGCAGACACATCCAAAATCACATAACGAAGCTACAGAAATTGTCGGAATTCCATTCCGACCCCCGTATAAAAATATCACCTACCATTTGGTTTTCGCCAAAAATCACCCTTCGCCAATTCAAGCCTAAAACTACACCGGACCTCCGAATTCAATTCTGATTGCTCTCCTAAGTCATAAATGATCCCCCGAAACTAGTCAAATTATCAGAATCCGGTTCCGAGCACTCTACTCAATAGTCAACTCTTGGTTGACTTCTCATATTCAAGCTTTCTTTAAACATGCTATTTGTTTAATTTTCAATCCAAATCACTCCTAACTCACCCGATATACTCTAATACTGTTTTAAAAGCATAATATATGTAAATGCAAGGTAACGGGGTGGAAATTCCCGTAACGAAAGGCCGGGTCGTTACATTCTCCCCAACTTAAACAAACGCTCGTTCGCGAGCGGGTTAAGAAACATACCTGGAGCATCAAACAAGTGTGGATATCTACTCCGCATTTCCTGCTCGGTCTCCCAAGTTGCTTCCTCCACGGGACGACCTCTCCACTGCACTTTCACTGAAGCTATGTCCTTGGATCTCAGCTTACGAACCTGTCGACCCAAAATGGCTACTGGTTCCACATCATAAGTCAAATCCTCATCTATGAATCGTGCTAAGTCCAACTCATGAGACGGGTCTCCGACATACTTCCGGAGCATAGATACATGGAACACCGGGTGAACTCCCGACAAACTGGGTTGCAAAGCAAGCATATAAGCCACCTCCCCAACTTTCCTAAGCACCTCGAAAGGTCCAATAAACCTTGGGCTCAACTTCCCTTTCTTTCCAAACCTCATAACACCCTTCATAGGCAAAACCTTCAGCAACACCTTCTCACCTACCGAATAAGACACATCTCGGACCTTCCGGTCTGCATAACTCTTCTGACGCGACTGAGCTGTGCGAAGTCTCTCCTGAATCACCTTTACCTTGTCTAAGGCATCTTGGACTAACTCTGTCCCCAACAACCTAGCCTCGCCGGGCTCGAACCAACCAACTGGAGATCTACACCGCCTCCCATATAAAGCTTCATACGGTGCCATCTGAATGCTGGACCGATAGCTATTATTGTAAGCAAACTCCGCCAAAGGCAAATAATCAGCCCATGAACCACCAAAATCAATGACACAAGCACGCAACATATCCTCTAATATCTGAATAGTACGCTCAGACTGCCCATCCGTCTGTGGATGAAATGCTGTGCTCAACTCTACCTGTGAACCCAATTCTCGCTGAAATATCCTCCAGAACTGAGAAGTGAACTGGGTACCTCTGTCTGATATAATGGAAATAGGAACTCCATGCAATCTCACTATCTCACGGATGAATATCTCTGCCAACCGCTCTGAGGTATAGGTAGTACACACTTGGATGAAGTGAGCTGACTTGGTCAACCTATCCACCACCACCCAAACTGAATCAAACTTCCTCGCTGTCCGAGGGAGTCCACTAACAAAGTCCATAGTTATTCTTTCCCACTTCCACTTAGGAATATCAATACGCTGGAATACACCACCAGGTCTCTGATGCTCATACTTGACCTGCTGACAGTTTAGACACCGAGCTACATGGCTCACAATATCTTTCTTCATCCTTCTCCACCAGTAATGCTACTTCAAATCCTGATACATCTTTGCGGCTCCTGGATGAATAGAATACCGCGAGCTATGGGCCTCTTCCAATATCAATTCACGAAGGCCATCAACATTGGGCACGCATATCCGGCCCTGCATCCGTAATACACCCTCACTATCAATAGTGACATCTCTGGCATCATCATGCTGAACTCTGTCCTTAAGGACAAGTAAGTGTGGATCATCATACCGGCGCTCTCGAATACGATCATATAAAGAAGAACGAGCTACTACACAAGCCATCACCCGACTGGGCTCAGAAATATCCAGCCTTACCATCTGATTAGCTAACGCCCTGAACATCAACTGCTAGGGGTCTCTCCCCAACTGGAATATACGCCAAACTGCCCATACTAATAGCTTTCCGGCTCAATGCATCAGCCACTACATTGGCTTTCCCGGGATGGTACAAGATAGTAATATCATAGTCTTTAAGCAACTCAAGCCATCTTCGCTGCCTCAAATTTAGATCTTTCTGCTTAAACAAATGCTGAAGGCTACGGTGGTCTATATATACATTACAAGATACACCATATAAATAATGCCTCCAAATCTTCAAGGCATGAACAATAGCAGCTAACTCCAAATCATGAACATGGTAGTTTTTCTCGTGGGGCGTTAGCTAACGAGAAGCATATGCAATAACTCTACCCTCCTGCATCAACACACAACCGAGTTCAACTCTGGAAGCATCACAATACACCGTATATGACCCTGAGGCTGATGGTAACACAAGTACTGGAGCGGTGGTCAAAGTCTCCTTGAGCTTCTGGAAGCTCTCCTCACATTCATCAGACCACACAAATGGAGCATTCTTCTGTGTCAACTTAGTCAACGGTGAAGCAATAGATGAGAAACCCTGAACAAACCGGCGATAATAGCCTGCCAAGCCGAGAAAACTCCGAATCTCTGTAGCTGAGGAAGGTCTGGGCCAATTCTGCACTGCCTCAACCTTCTGAGGATCAACCCGAATACCATCACTGGACACTATATGTCCCAGAAAACCCACAGTATCAAGCCAGAACTCACACTTAGTGAATTTTGCATAAAGCTTCTCTTCTCTCAACCTCTGCAATGCCACTCTCAAATGCTGTGCATGCTCCTCCTGGCTGCGTGAATATACCAGAATATCATCAATAAACACAATCACAAAAGAATCCAGGTACGGCCGAAATACACTATTCATCAAGTGCATGAATGCAGCTGGGGCATTAGTTAGCCCGAAAGACATCACCAGGAACTCGTAGTGCCCATACCGCGTCCTGAACGCTGTCTTCATAATATCTGAGTCCCTTATCTTCAACTGATGATAGCCCGATCGAACATCAATCTTAGAAAATACACTAGCTCCCTGGAGCTGATCAAATAGTTCCTCAATACGAGGCAATGGGTACTTATTCTTCACTGTTACCTTGTTCAACTGCTTGTAATCAATGCACATTCTCATTGTGCCATCTTTCTTCTTTACGAACAATGCCGGTGCACCCCAAGGTGACACATTCAGGAGAATGAAACCCTTATCTAAGAGTTCCTGAAGTTGTTCCTTCAATTCTTTTAACTCCGCTGGTTCCATGCGATAGAGAGGAATAGAAATGGGCCGAGTGCCCAGCACCAAGTCAATACCTAAGTCAATATCTCTGTCAGGCAGCATGCCTGGCAGGTCTGCTGGGAATACATCCGGAAACTCCCTCACAATGGGGATCGAATCAAGACTGGGTGACTCAGCCTCAACATTTCTAATGAAGGCCAAATAAGATAAACAACCTTTGCCAATTAGTCGTTGGGCCTTTATATAGGAAATCACCCTGTCGGACACATAATCAGTCAAGCCACGCCACTCGATCCTCGGATTACCTGGAATAGCTAGTGTGACTGTCTTGGCATGACAGTCCAGAATCGCATGGTAAGGAGATAGCCAATCCATGCCTAGAATTACATCGAAATCTACCATTCCCAGTAGTAATAGATCAACTCAGGTCTCCAGACCCTCAATAGTAATAATACAGGATCGATATACCTGATCCACAACAATAGTATCCCCCACTCGGGTAGACACATGTACGGGCAAAGCAAGAATACCACGGGTCATACCCAAATGATGTGCAAAATAAGTAGAGACATAAGAATAGGTGGATCCGGGATCAAATAAGACGGAAGCATCCCTGTGGCAGACTGAGATAATACCTGAAATAACCGCATCTGAAGCACTAGCATCCTTCCTATCCGGAAGAGCATATAAACGAGCCTGACCTCCACCAATACGATCCTCACCCCTCGAGCGACCTCTGGATACCTGGCCACCAGTCCTAGCTGACTATGCTGGCGCTGAAGAAACAGGAGTAGAAGATGAAGGCTGATCTCTCTGCTGAGATCGCTTACGAAGCCACTGAGGACACTCTCTCCTGATATGGCCCAAATCACCGCACTCAAAACAACGGCCTGAAGATGGAAGAAGGGGCTGCTGAGGACCCCTCGCTACCGATGAACCCTGTGCTGAGGAAGCAGGAGCACAGCTCTGAGCTGGAAGAGCACTCAGTGCAGGCTGACTCTGCTGACGGCTCTGCTGACCCTGATAACCCTGCTGGCCTTGACGACCACGATCAGATGAAACCCCACTGGACTCTGTACGTCCAGACTGATGAGACCTGAAAGAGCGACCTCTGCTATGCTGAAATTGGCCCCTAGACGGAGCACCACCGTAACTGCCAGTACCACGAGGCCTCTTAGCCTCTCTCTCCTCTCGCTCTCTGCGGCGATCTGTCTCAATGTGACGGGCAGCATCAACCACCTCCTCAAAGGTAACTGTCGAAACTCTCTCCCTGGTCATCAATATGTGGATAGGATAAATAAGGCCATCAATGAATCTCCGAATCCTCTCTCTGTCTGTAGGAACCATCCACATGGCATGACGGGCCAACCGTGTGAATCTCATCTCGTACTGATTAACCGTCATCTCTCCCTGCTTCAAGCACTCGAACTGACGTCGCAGCTCCTCTCTCTAAGACTGAGGCACGTACTTCTCCAAAAATACCGTGGAGAATGGCTGCCAAGTGAGGGACGCTGCCCCAGTGGGCCTACGCCTCTCGAAATCCTCCCACAACTGAAATGCTGCACCTGTGAACTGAAAAGTGGTGAATGAAACACCGCCGGACTCTAGAATACCCGCGGTGCGAAGCATGCGCTGACATCTGTCAAGAAAACCCTGGGCGTCCTCGCCCTCAGCACCACTGAATGTCGGAGGCTGTAGCCTCTCAAATCTCTCCAAACGAAGACGCTACAGTGGAGGCTGTAACTACCTGAGCCAAGCGAGTGCATACTGATAGAATCTGAGCTAAAGTCTCATGAAGACCCGGTATCACAATGGGAACTGCCGATGCCTGAACCTGGGCTGCCCGAGCGTCTGCAGCTGGAACCTGATCCTGAACCTGGGCTGCCCGAGCGTCTGCAGCTGGAACCTGATCCTGAACCTGGGCCATCGGTGCAGGAATCTGACCTTGAGTCTGGTCAGCTGGTGGGTCAGCAAGTTCTGGTACAGCCGCCCTACCTCTACCACGACCACGGCCTCTAGGTGCCAATGGTGGTCATCCGCCACGTCCACCACGTGTTCTCGCCATCTGCGAGAGAATAGAATATGGAAAGATTTAATTTCATGATAACACAAATCGCACGATATGAATTCAAGAAAATGGGGTTTTTTCCTAAAGTTTCTGTAGCCCATCGAAGATAGATACGGACGTCTACGTACCGATCCGCGAAAGCCTACTAAACCGGCTCATGACTCGCGAGTCCTAATAACCTAGAGCTCTGATACCAACTTGTCACGACCCAAATCCGGTCGTGATGGCGCCCAACAATCAAGCTAGGCCAGCCGGACCAACAATTTAATTAACAAAAAGATATCAATCCCAAATGGACAACCCAAGAAGAATATATGAGTTTAAGAACTCCAATAATAATAGTAAAGAACAAAATACTGACACTCCCAAAGATCCGGAGTCACAAGTCTAGAGCCTCTAACAAAACCCAACAAGAAATAGAGAGTACGATATAGAAGTACTCAAGTCTGAATACAAAATACAAAATAACAACTGGAAATGAGAGGAGAAGCTAGGTTCTGCGAACGTAGGCAGCTACCTCAGCAACCCGATATGACACTGCAACCGCTGGAATTGCCTGTCTACTGCTCCTGAGTACCTGAGTCTGCACACAAAAGGTGCAGGGAGTAGGGGTGAGTACTAAGTACTCAATGAGTAACAAATATATATAAGTAGTTGACAGTAAGAAATCCACAGATTACCACAATATGAAGCTACACTACAGTCCGAATCTCCTACGAACTAGCAACAATAATACAATACAGCTACCAAAGAGTAATTCAACAAATACAAATGCAATGCAATGCACATAACCGCTACGGCGTGTAGCCCGATCCAATTTAACATCGACAGCGCTCACTGGGGGTGTGTACAGACTCCGGAGGGGCTCCTATAGCCCAAGCGCAATACTGCTGCGGCGTGCAGCCCGATCCACATATCAACCATTGCGGCGTGCAGTCCGATCCCATGCTCAGTCCACAATAAGCAATTAAGTCACAAAACAATTCATTTTCCTTAATTCCAATTCTCAATTCATAATTTATGAAAAATACTTTAACTTTATTAAATTTGTAAAAGCCGGTGACTTAGCATTTCAAAAGTGTTATTTCAATTTCCAGGACTGAGATCAGTGATTTAAGCGATTATAGCTATCACATAAATATTGTCCTCTAAGGACGCTACAGATCGGCACAAGGCCCCAAACAAGGCTTACAGCCCACAAATATATCACATACAATGTATTTTCAACACTAACAACATATCATTTATTTCCGGGATGGACCAAGTCTCAATCCCCAATCACAATCAATCCCGCACCTGCCACGGTGTGCGAGCCACGCCCTATTAGCGTCACAATGTGCTAAGCCGGGGTTTCGAACCCTCAGGCTACCATATACACAAACTACCCACCTCTAGCCGGTCGTAGACTCGTCCGCGATGCCTTTTCCTTTGAATTTCGTTGCCTCGTGTGTAGAATATAGTCAAATAACAATAATTATGTCAAATACGGGTCAAAGAATCATAACCCACTTCAATTTATATGAAATTCGCATAATTACACTAAGTTGGTAAAACCCGACCCCGGGCCCCACTGCTCGGAAAATTTCGAAATTAGTACCAACGCGACCCTCATCTCACCACGAGTCCGTGCATATAAAATTTATCGAAATCGGAGTTCAAATGGCCTTCCAAATCCAAAAATCCCGTTTTCAATATTTAGGCCACATTTCTTCAAGATTTCGACTCAATTTCATGAAGATTGATGTTAATACTACCATAAAATGATGTTTTTGAGTCAAGAATCTTATCTCCGACGAATACCCGATGACTTCTCAGTGATCTCCTCGAGTTTTCTTCTCTCTAGGGCTCAAATTTGTGTTTTGGGGGTGTAAACACGTAACCCCTCTGTTCTGTGATTTAATTCACTGCCAGAACATTTTGTTCTATGCGATCGCAGGCCACTTATTGCGAGCGCATAGAGTAATTTTTCTCAGGCCTCCAATTTGTTAGCCTAGCCATGCGATCGCATAGCTTCGCATCAAATACCCTCCGCGATCGCAATCGAGCCCCCGCGATCGCAATGCACAATTTCCGGACACTATGCGATCGCAATGCCCTCTATGCGATCGCATAGAGTTAACATCGCACCCCCTTCTACCCTTCTATGCGATCGCAATCATCTCTATGCGATCAGATAGAGTAACTGCTGACTGCAATTTTCTGCAAAATTTTTCCAAGTTCTAAATGCCCGGTTGATGGTCCGAATCCATCCCGAGGCCCCCGGGACCCCAACGAAAACCACCAACATACTCCAAAACATGATACGGACTTGTTCCAATCATAAAAACACCATACTAAACATCAAAATCTCCATTTATTCACGAATTCAAGCCTAAGTTTCTTCAAAACTTTCAAAACTAACATTCAACCCAAAACCCGATCAAACGATGTCCGAATGACCTGAAAATTTGCAGACATATCCAAAATCACATAACGAAGCTACAGAAATTGTCAAAATTCCATTCCGACCCCCGGACCAAAATATCACCTACCATTCGGTTTTCGCCAAAAATTACCCTTCGCCAATTCAAGCCTAAAACTACACCGGACCTCCGAATTCAATTCCGATTGCTCTCCTAAGTCATAAATGATCCCCCGGAACTAGTCGAATCATCAGAATCCGGTTCCGAGCACCCTAACTCAATAGTCAACTCTTGGTTGACTTCTCATCTTCAAGCTTTCTTTAAACATGCTATTTGTTTCATTTTCAATCCAAATCACTCCTAACTCACCCGATATACTCTAATACTGTTTTAAAAGCATAATATATGTAAATGCAAGGTAACGGGGTAGCAATTCCCGTAACGACAGGCCCGGTCATTACAATTCAAGACATTCAAGGGCAACAGATCAAAAAGCATTTAAAGCATGGATCTGGAGGCAGAAAGAAGTCCAAATTCAATCATTAAGTACCTGATACGTTGAAGAATTGACATTTAATAAGAATGATTATGTAATGACCTATTTAATGTCATTTATTACTTATAATTATGTCATTAAGGCCTAGGTTTCATTCTGCTATCTAGGGTGAGCTATAAAAGGAGGAAGTTGTACCATTTGTGGACACGATCAACTATTGAAAGCCTACTGAAATACAATTTTTCTTTACTGTTCAGTCTTATTATTGAAAGCCTATTACACTTTTCGGTCTCTTGGTTATCAATAACCCGATTTCTCTATTATTTTATAGTTTTAATCAAAATTGCATATTTTGGTTAAACAAATTGGTTCCATCACCGGGAATCTGATAATCTATTCTTTATAAGCTTACACACTTTATTTGTGGTTAACATCATGTCAAACAACACCACCACCACCAACAACAACGATGTTGTTGAAAACCAGATCCCACATGCTCAATGAGATTTGAACAATGATAACATAGTTCCATCCCCTCAAGCCTCTCCACGCCAGTCTCGTGAGGGTACTCCTGTACCTATATCACATGCTGACGAACAAGAGCAGTCAGAACACTTTGAAGGGCCATAACAACCTCTTCAGAGGATAATTGATGCACGAGTTAATCAAGCTCTCCAAACTTTAGTTAGCTGGTTGCCTTCTTCGCCACTCACTCTTACCCCCAATAACAATACACTGGAGAATCCTCATTCTGGTCTCGATAACACAAACGAAGGTTCCCCCAGTGGACTACGAGAAATGGATATATGTAATGCAAATAACTCTTATTTACAAAATATGGTACTAACCTTGCAGTCACAACTCAAGGAACAAAGCGAACGGATTGAGCAAATACCGGGAGTTACTCCAATAATCAAAGGGATTGATGCGGATAAATATTCTCAATAACCTTGGAAGCCAAGTGCAGCTCCTCTTCCTATTTCAAAGAACTTTAAAATGCCTGATATTTCAAAATATGACGGTATAATCGACCCTCGAGATCATTTGACTGCATTTACTACGGGCGTTAAGGGGAATGATTTAACCAAGCAGGAAATTGAGTCTTTATTGGTCAAAAATTTGGAGAGACACTTACAAAGGGAGCACTAACCTGGTATTCTCTTTAACCTGAAAATCTATTAATTCTTTTGCTGAGCTTGCAGATTCTTTTATCAAAGCGCACTCAAGAGCATAAAAGGTTGAAAAAAAAATGGAGGACATTTTCAAAATTAAACAATCAGACATAGAGTTACTTAGAGATTTCATTAATAGGTATCAACGTGAACGAATGACTTTACCTCGGGTACCAGATAATTGGGTTGCAATAGCTTTTGCAAGTAATTTGAACAACAAAAGCTCGGAAGCCACAAGAAAGCTTAAAGAAAGCCTTCATGAATTTCCTGCAAGTACATGGAATGATGTTTATAATAGGTATAGCACAAAACTCAGAATTGAAGAAGATACAGTACTCCAACATTCCCATAATGAAAGGAGCAGATCCAGGAGGCCCGAAACCGAAAAGAGATCAAGTAAGAATAGATACCATCCATATTTGGGCCCTGAAGAAAAGATTCAAGAACAAAACAAGAAAATCAATGATATGATCAAAAATCAAGGAGCAGGGAATCCAGTTCTTTCTCAAGATTTAGAAATGATAGAAATAGGTAGGAGCCATTTGATGAAGATGGAAGTTTGAAGGCAAGATTCGGTTGATACAATTTCAATGTTACCACCTCCGAGCTCGTAGCTATTTTGCGAGGCATGGGAGATAAGGTACGGTGGCCAAAGGAGATGCGTACAAATCCAAACAAACACAATCCAGATCATTGGTGTGAATTTCATAATGATCACAGGCATAAGACATCAGAATGCCAATTTTTACAGAGTGAAGTAGATCATCTATTGAAACATGGCTATCTCACTGAGTTATTTAGTGAGAAAGGAAAGCAGGCCTACATGAAAAATAGACAACAACCACCAAAACTCCCATCACCCAAGAGAACCATGAATGTTATAAGCAGGGGAGAAGGTATTTATGAGGTAGCATATCCAGCTTCTAATAAAGTTTCTAAACTCCCAATCATGCGTGGGAAACGTACACGGCAGACGTTAGAAGATGAAGTTATCGCTTATGATGATACGGACATGGAAGGAGTGATCACCCCCCATAACGATGCGCTGGTAATATCTTTGCTCGTACATGATATTAAAATAAAAAGAGTTTTGATTGATCCAGGAAGTTCAGCAAATATCATCTTACTAAGGGTGTTGCGGGAGATGCACATGGAGGATAAGATGATTCCAAAGGTGCATACTTTATCAGGATTCAATAACTCCAGCATAGTAACTAAAAGAGAGGTAAACCTAACAACTTTTGCAGAAGGTATTGAGAAAGATACCAAATTTCAAGTAGTAGATGTGGAAATGGCATATAATATAATCATGGGAAGACCGTAAATTCATGATATGGGCGCTGTCCCATTAACCCTTCATCAAGTCATGAAATTCCCAATGCCATGGGGAATCCGCCAAATTCAAGGGCAACAACATATATCATGTAGTGTGAATGTTGTGCCAGGTATAGGTAGTGTATACAACATCGAAGGAAATTCGGATCAACATCTAGGTAATCAAGAAAAGTCAGGTTTTAACTCAAAATCTGGTATAATTCAAAAACCTGAGGAGGGAGAATGTATCGAAATATCAACTAAGGAGTTCGAACCTGTGATATTATTTGAATAGTGGCTTGAACGAAAAATTCACGTGGGAGCCAACATGAGTTCAGACACGAGAGGAAAGTTAGGTAAATTATTAAAAACTAATGAAGATTGTTTTGTTTGGCCCCATGTTGAAATAGTAGGGACAACATGAGATGTCCATCTTGCGTAACCATAAAAAGTAAGAAAGGCAGATTATGTAAAGCAAGAAGAAAATTCAGAAATTGGGTCAACTTGGAAGGGCCAAAGGTACGTGAAAAGCTATCCATTTATTATTATCGGAAGCTACAGTAAGCACTCTATTGTCAGAAGCTACAGTAACCACTCTCTTATCTGAAGTTACGATAAGTGCTCTCTAAGTTTGAGTAAACATTCTCTTATCTCTGATTTAAGTGATATTTTGTTATATGATGAGACATGATACTCACAACCATAGAAATTAGTTTTAATCATGGCATTTAGGAAATTGAGACTCTATTTCTAAACCCATGAACATGAATCTTATTTGGTGATGATTCGGGAAAAAAAAGAGAAAAAAGGAGTGCAGGTTTATAGATATTTCACATACCTCTTTTTGGACTTTTAGACCCATCATAAAATATCATTTTTCTTTCGACTAACAATGAAGTATAGTATTGGGGATTGTAATAGCTAGGAAAAAGTAAAAGCAATAAAATCCAAGGTTCTTCAAAACTGGGGACTTTGTGCTTGGAAAGATATTTCTTTAAAGGAAGTGGACATGGTCAGGTATCTTCGTGCTAAATTATTTTTCTTTTAATTTGTTAAGGTTTTACTAACAATTTTAGATGCTAGGCAAAAATCCTAACCCGTGCCAAATGATGAGACACAACCTGCACTGCAAAATAGAATATTCTTAAATTCTAAGCCTAGGGTTATATCATTCTGATGGAAATACATACGGGTTGGCGGTCTTTATCTAAAATTGTACCTCCGAGTCCCGCATATTTTTCTGTTTTAGGAAAAGGACCAGCATATGAGTAATAACCAAGTGTTCATGGCTTCATTTTTCATTGCTCAAATACTTGGGGGACTATACATCATACATAGCTTCGTGCAGAGAAATAGATGCGGGTTCGTAGAGAAAAAGAGATACGGGAGTTCAAGTAAAAGCGGACCAAATTCAGCTACAAAGTGCCATATATCAAGATTCAGTTGTGAATGCTACTCATCTAAAATTGTACCTCCGAGTCCCGCATATTTTTCTGTTTTAGGAAAAGGACCAGCATATGAGTAATAACCAAGTGTTCATGGCTTCATTCTTCATTGCTCAAATACTTGGGGGACTATACATCATACATAGCTTCGTGTAGAGAAATAGATGCGGGTTCGTAGAGAAAAAGAGATACGTGAGTTCAAGTAAAAGCAGACCAAATTCAGCTACAAAGTGCCATATATCAAGATTCAGTTGTGAATGCTACGTATACAACATTTTTCAATGTTAGTTTACATAAAATATTTTTCAATGTTGTGAACACTTTCCAAACCCTTTCTAAGTATATAAAGAAAGGGTTATGGTTATGTGCTAAAATAGGTTGTAATAAAAGAAAACCTTGTATATTTTATAATAAGAACTCTGTTACACGAAAAATAGTTGCGAGGAAGTTATGGACGTACTACAACACATGTATTATTCGAATATTTGCTCAAGTTCATGAATAAAAACTTGTCCAAGTAATTTCATATAAAAAACATGTGTTTCCTATTTCTTTCATCGTAATATAACACCATTATGAAGTTGAGACGTCTTCTTCATTAAGTGTCGATATGCATAAAAGGGCCCTCTCTTTTTTAAACCTCATGTTGATATTCCATGAGATGGATTATAAAGCATTTTCAAAAACAATAAAAATACTAAATTATTCTATAAGTCCTAAATAAGAAAATAAGCAATAATACTATTCGAAGGAGTACTTATAAAACTATTTGACTTAAAAAAGATTCAACAAAAAGTCTTTATAAAATAGAAAACCTTTACAAACCCCCTATTAATGTAAACCGGGGACTAATTCCATAAAATTCTTCAAAATTCAAAAACTAAAATTCTTAACTTGCTCCTGAAGGAGTGGGTTTTTCTGAAGCTATTAAGATAATTTCCTTGTCTGAAGAAATTATAGGCACAGAGTCAACTTCTAGGGAAGTAGCAACAATTGGGATGCTGGGATTGTTAAGAGAAGCAGGAGTCACGGGAGCCTCGATTTCTGCGGGTTGATACTCAGGGGCTTGGATTGCAATATTGTCAATGTAAGGCACCGTAAAGTTTTTGTGCTTGAAACCTAGTAGTTGTGGTGTCATGGTCCGCATAGGGTGTTAGGAATGCGTAGAATAAGCTCGTCGCGGTTCGGACCCTTGGTAGTGATTTAAGTTTCAATAATTGAAAGGATAAGTTTTCCATAAAATGTCGATTCCGTGGTCAGGAGTGCGATCGCAGATCTGCTATACGGACTGCATTCCTACCACAGAGCTTAACAGAACGTTTTCCAAAAATTATGTTGAATATGCGGTCAAATATGCGATCGCAGAATGGAAATGCGGACCGCAAATCTATCGCATAATTTCTTGAGAATTTTTTAGTGTCAAATCTGCGGTGCATTCTGTGACAACAGAACACGAATGCGGACCGCACTCTTGTCGCATATCATAACAGAACATGTGCAATTTTCGAAGCAATTATGTGGTCCATTATGCAGACCGCATGTTGATTCTACGATCGCACATGCGACCGCAGAATTGACTCGGCCCAGATTTTTTATAAAATTTGACCCGACCCCTTCTTTAATAAAACACCCCCAACCTTCATTTTTCTTATATCTTCTTAGAAAAATTAGAGAGAGGAAAGAGGGGTTCTAGAGAGAGAAGTCCAATTATCTTCAAAGATCGTTCCAATCGTTTGGTCCGGAAGATCCTAAGGCAAAAATGCATCTTTCCCAAATCTCTAACATGTAAAAACCCTAGTCATTTTCCTCTAATTTTTCAGTTTTCAAAGGAAAAGAAAGAATTGCATACAATTGCTTTTGGAAATAGAATGTGATACGCATACATGTTATTGAATTTGAATTTTAGTAAAGAGAATTGGGTAGGAGTAAGAGTCTGCAAAAACGGAAGTTGGAAACTTAGGATAACTTGGGTGGGCTTAAGAAAGAGATTGAAAGAAGTAAAATTCGACTCCAGGTATGTATGGCTAACTTTGATTCTTGTGAAATAGCCCTTATATATGCAATTCGTTTGGCATGTGTTAATTTGAGAGATTGTGTGTAATTCTTTGATTTTGTTGTTAGTTATCCAATTCATGTTAAACTATGTGTGGTATGGTATGGAATATGAACCGAAAGATAAAAAAGGAATTGAAATTGGTAAAAAATTGAGAATAATTGTTGTGATGGCATATAAGGTTTCTTATGGGAAGGAAATGAAACATTCGAATTGTGATAAATTGTTGAACATAACAGTATGGGTACTCTCGAATATGGAAACATTGTAACTTGGTTGTGATATTGTGTAGTGCTTTGTTTGCTATTTGTGATTGATTGTGATTGAAACTGTACGGTGGGATCGTGTTGTGCACCGCAACACGAAGTAATAAGGTGTAGGTTGGGGTGATAAGGGTGGATGAGGTATTAAGGGTAGCCGAGATAATAAGGATAGAAAGCGATCGAAATCACCATTGAAGTTGATATAAAATCATTTATGTGAAATTGTGAAAGGAGACAGCAGGAGAGTTTGCAACATGCGGGGCACTGATTGCCCCTTTGTTTGACTTGATTGTGCTTTTTCGTGTTTGTAGGTTGTTGCCTTCTTGTTGATACTTAAATTGTGCTTGAGTTGAGAATTACTTGAACGAAGTAAATTTGGAAACATGGTTGGCTGGCCTTATTAATTCTTGGTGTAATTCATTGGTTTTCTTACTATCGTGATGTACTTTTTAATGGCTTGAGTTTACTTGGGACCAAGCTTGTCCATACATACCAGTACAATTCCAGTGTACTGATGTCCCTTTTGCTGGGGACGCTACATTTGTGTTATGATTGTAGGTGGATCGGTAGCAGGTACTTCAGCTCATCGGCAGTAGCATCCTTCATCTTCCACTGCCCGTTTTGATGAGCCCCTTTCTTCCTCGGGGCACTGCGTGGCTCATGACACTTCTGTTTAGACTTTATTTTGATGTTTGTATAAGGTATAGCCGGAGGCTTGTTACTGACAAATATTGTATCATCCTTTGTATCCTAGAGGCTCCGTAGACAGTAAACTGTAGGACTATGGCCTATGTATGTATATATATATATATATATATATATATATATATATATATGTCGGGAATTGTAAATTGTAAACTTGTTCGCAATGTTAATAGTGTGGTTATGTTTGAAAAATGTGAATTTAGTTATAATTGGTAAGATCTTTGGCTTACAAGTAATAAACAACACAGGGGTAACGCGCGTGTTAGGAAAGGCACCCAGGTCCGCTTGACTAGGGCTACCCGGTCAGGCGCCGGTCATGTCCCCCGAATTGGGGCGTGACAGTCAACTTCAGTAGAAGTAGCTGCATCATTAGGGGGATCATCAGCCACGATGGTATCAACTGTGGGAGAAGGAAAGTCAAATGGTTGTTGAGTCATCTCAATGGTCTTTAAAACCTTGGCTAATTCTGATTGCAAATCAAAATCTTCTTGACTAGCTTCCATTAAAGCATCACGGCGAGAGTTCAAGAAAGCCCAGCTCACCTCCGAATCAAAACTTTCCTCAAGAAGAGCATAGTCCCTTTTCCACAAGGTGATATCATTTTTCAATGTTTTGATTTTTATTTAAAGTGGCATTAAGGGTGGCTTCAAGAGAGGCTCGAGAGTCCTCTAAGGCACGTTCCTTATCAGAGGAAGCTTGCAAATCAGCCTAAGCTTGAGATAAGTTTTGTACTAGCTCTCCCGCGTATTTTTCTTTCTTGCTTAATAGAACTTTAAGTTCTCTAATCTCCTCACTTGACTTAGATAGCTGCTCGGAAAAAGAACATTCCTGGCGCTCTTTTTCCTTCTCCACCTTGCCGAAAGAAGCTTTGACTCCGTCTAATTCAGAAGTTAAAGCTTGTTTTTGTTGCTCCAAATTGTTATTGTTCTCTTGTAAATCCTTTATCTTTTTTTGAGCATTCTTTAGTTGCTCTTGCCAACTGTTTTCTTTAATATCAACTTCAAGAATAGCTCGGTCAGCTTCACGAGCTTTCTTTTCCAAAAGTGAAACTCTTCCCATAAGTTGCGTGCCTATAAGATTAGCCTGTAAAAAGAGGTATATATAAGTAGAAATTAAAGGGAAAATTTCTTTCTTAAAAGGGAGGTGGAAAGGAAAATGCCTTCAAAGTACTATGAATTGTGTCGTTCATTAAAGTCAAACAACTATGACTGTGCATTTTCCTTTTCTCTACTTCCCCGATTAAGGGTTCGAGCCAAACGTCCGCCCCACCTGATTTCCTCAAAAGACTTCTGTTAGCCGGAACATAAAGTGTCACGCTCCTCATAGCCATGCTTCTGTTGATGGAACTTTCGTCCAGGTGATTAACAGAAGAAGAGGGAGCTATAGAAGGAGGTACGGTAGAGGAGGTGAAAACAACAGAATTTAAAAAGGTTGAAATAAGTACGGGGGCAGAGGTTGGTAAGAAAATAGGAATGGAAATGGTAGCGGGTGTAACACTTGAAGTGATAGGAGAAACAAGAGGAACTGAAACAAAAGTTGAAAGAGGGGTTTCCTCCAAAACCGGACCAAAATCACCACCCTCAAAACCTTCACTGAAAAGGCGTTGAGTAGATTCAGGAGTATCATTAGGAACAGTTTCTTCATCAGAGATAATAGTAATGGGCTCGGAGGTACAAGCAGGAGAAGCTTCAATATCATCCTTAGAAACTATCACATGCCTCCTAGACCTAGGACGAGCTGTCAAAGAGGTATCATCATCTTCATCAATATCAGAATCTTCTTCAATTGATTTCCTCTTTGTTAAAACATCTTGTGTCCTCCATTGAGCTAAGGGAGCATTGGAAGAAGCTCTAAGGGTAGTAGCTACTTCAGCTGACATCCCTCGATGGGCAAATCCTGATAATAAGAAGGATATAAGATTGGATATACAAAAAGAGAAAATTTACTCTATGCAAAAGTAATACTAAATGTGTACCATGAGTTTTAACTCTCCAACCATGTTTGGTAGAAATTGATTTCCAAGTACGTGCTTCCATAGGTACGGCCTTCAAGATAGCATCTACCCAAGCACGGAAGCCAGGGACGAGTTCCACATCTCCCATGGTAGCTATCAACAAGAAAAACAAAAAGGCTTTAAAAATAAAATATCAAAATATCAAAAATAGACATGGTAATAAATGAAATACTTACCTGTCATGTTCCACTTCTGCAGAAAAGGCATGTTTGATCCACCCACCAAATCAATTGTGGCAACACTTACGAACCGTGTGTACCAGCCACGGTCGTTGATATCCTCAGGGTTTATCAAAACCCTCTTACCTCTCGCAGACAATGAAAAAACTCCATTACGAAATAGTTTGGGATGGTAGAGGTGAATCGGATAAGGAAAAGTAAAATCCACATCCGCTCTGGTCGATATGAACCTTAAGCATGCCACTACTCTCCATACCAGGGGACCAGTTTGAGCTAAACAGATTTTAACGAAACGGCAAAATTCAAGAATGACTGGGTCACTGGAAGGGGTAAATCCTACAGTTAAAGGATAAGTATAAACACAAGAAAAACCGGCTCTATAAGAAGAAATTCTCTGGTTAGGGTTGAGTATAACTATGGGAGTACTATCATTCCAACGACAATCTTTTCGAACGATTGGGATCAGCGGTTCAGTAATTAAAGTAGGGTATTTATCAACTTTTTCCAATTTAAGAATTTTCTCACAAAGAGTTTCTTTGTCATGCTCAAAAGATAGATCTGACGGTACAATTTCTTCTACCGTTGGTTCCTGAAGGGGTTCAGCAGGTTCTTTTCCTTTAGAAGAAGATTTGTTAGATAAAGATCCTCTAGAAGAGGTACCAGAAATAGAAGGGATGGTTGAACCAGATATGCCACCTCGTGTTGATCTTGTACCACGAGGGAAACTTATTCCACCTTTTCTATGACTTGCGGGAGCATTGGGAAAACTATCGAGTATGGAAACTGTCACGACCCAAATCCGGTCGTGATGGCACCCAACAATTAAGCTAGGCCAGCCAGACCAACTATTACTTATCACAACGACTATCAGTCCCAAATGGACATCCCAAGAAGAATATATGAGTTTAAGAACTCCAATAATAATAATAATGAACAAAATACTGAGAAGTGCAAAAGTAACTGACACTCCCAAAGATCTGGAGTCACGAGTCTAGAGCCTCTAACAAAACCCAACAGGAATAGAGAATACTGTATAGAAATACTCAAGTCTGAATACAAAATAACAACTGGAAAGAGGAGGAGTAGCTAGGTTCTGCGAACGTCGGCAGCTACCTTAGCAACTCGGTATGACTCTGAAACTGCTGGAAATGCCCGTCTACTGCTCCTGAGTACCTGAGTCTACAAACAAAAGGTGCAGGGAGTAGGGGTGAGTACTAAGTACTCAGTGAGTAATAAATATATAAAAGCAGCTGAAAGTAGGAAATCCACAGAATACCACAATATGAAGCTAAACTACAGTCCGAATCTCCTACGAACTAACATCAACAGTACAAATACAGCTACCACAGAATAATTCAACAAATAAAGATGCAATACAATGCATATAACCGCTACGGCGTGTAGCCCGATCCATTTAACGTCGACGACGCTCACTGGGGGTGTGTACAGACTCCGGAGGGGCTCCTACAGCCCAAGCGCAATACTGCTGCGGCGTGCAGCCCGATCCTCATATCAACCGCCGCGGCGTGCAGCCCGATCCATCCTCAGTCCACATAAATCAGATAAGTCACAAAAACAGTTCATTCTTCTTAATTCCAATTTCCAGTTCAAATTTATGAAAAATACTTAACTTTTATTTAATTTTGCAAAAGCCGGTGACTTAACATTTCAAAAAGGTGATTTCAATTTCCAGGACTGAGATCAGTGATTTAAGCAAATATAGCTATCACATAAATAGTGTCCTCTAAGGACGCTACAGGTCGGCACAAGGCCCCAATCAAGGCTTACCGCCCCCAAATATATCAAATATAGTGTATTTCCAACACTAATAACATATTATTCATTTCCGGGATGGACCAAGTCTCAATCCCCAGTCACAATCAATCCCGCACCTGTCACAGTGTGCGAGCCACGCCCAACTAGCGTCACAATGAGCTAAGCCGGGGTTTCGAACCCTCAGGCTACCATATACACAAACTACTCACCTCTAGCCGGTCTTAGACTCGTCCGAGATGCCTTTTCCTTTGAATTTTAGCTCCCTCGTGTGTAGAATCTAGTCAAACCACAATAATTATATCAAATACGGGTCAAAGAATCATAACCCATTTCAATTTTCATGAAATTCGCATAAATTCACTAAGTTGGTAAAACTCGACCCTGGGCCCACTGCTCGGAAAATTCCAAAATTAGTACCAACGCGATCCTCATCTCGCCACGAGTCCGTGCATATAAAATTTATCAAAATCGGAGTTTAAATGGCCTTCCAAAACTCAAAATCCCGTTTTCAATACCTAGGCCACATTTCTTCAAAATTCTTCCCAAATTCATGAAGATTGATGTTAATCGTACCATAAAATTATGTTTTTGAGTCAAGAATCTTACCTCCGATGAATACCCGATGATTTCTCAGTGATTTCCTCGAGTTTTCTTCTCTCTAGGGCTCAAAATTGGGTTTTGGGTGTATGAACCCTCGACCCCTCTTTTCTGTGATTTAATTTCACTGCCAGAACGATTCCTTCTATGCGATCGCATGCCCCTTGTTGCGATGGCATAGAGCAAGTTTTCTCAGGCCTCCTATTCGTTCTCTGTGATCGCAGGCCTAGCCATGCGATCACATAGCTTCGCATTCATACCCTCCGCGATCGCAATCGAGCCTCCGCGATCGCACTGCACAATTTTTGGACCATATGCGACCGCAATGCCCTTCACGCGATCGCATAGAGGTAACTTGCCGCCCCCTTCCACTATTCTATGCGATCGCAATCATCTCTATGCGATCGCATAGAGCAACTGCTGCCTGCAATTTTCTGCAGAATTTTTCCAAGTTCCAAATGCCCGGTTGATGGTCCGAATCCATCCCGAGGCCCCCGGGACCCCAACGAAAACCACCAACATACTCCAAAACATGATACAGACTTATTCCAATCATAAAAATACCATCCTAAACATCAAAATCACCATTTCCACACGAATTCAAGCCTAAGTTTTTTCAAAACTTTCAAAACTAACATTCAATCCAAAACCCGATCAAACGATGTCCGAATGACCTGAATATTTGCAGACATATCCAAAATCACATAACGAAGCTACAAAAATTGTCGGAATTCCATTCCGACCACCGGATCAAAATCTCACCTACCATCCGGTTTTCGCCAAAACCTGCGCCAATTCAAGCCTAAAACTACACCGGGCCTCCAAATTCAATTACGATTGCTCTGCTAAGTCATAAATGATCCCTCGAAACTAGTCGAATCATCGGAATCCGGTTCCGAGCACTCTAACTCAATAGTCAACTCTAGGTTGAGTTCCCATATTCAAACTTCCTTCAAACATGCTATTTGTTTCATTTTCAACCCGAATCACTCCTAACTCACCCGATATATTCTAATACTGATATAAAAGCATAAGATATATAAATGCAAGGTAACGGGGTGGTAATTCCCGTAACGACGGGCTGGGTCGTTACAGAAACTCTTTTTGGGGTAGGATGTGAAGATGCCATTGTTCAATAAATTTTTGCAGAAGAAAAACAGAAGGAAGAAGTGAGGAGTCACTTGATGAAAAAGATAACTAAAGAAGAAGAAATCGAAAGAGTATATGGAAAGCAACTGGTGAACTAAGAAAAGTAATGATGAAATGCCTATAATAAAGGTAACTATCACTTCGTGAATAGTGAAGAAAAAAGTTGCAGAAACCGCAGAACTAGTGAAGAAGTGACACATATGTGATGCATTAAATGGAAGGGACAATTGAAACGTCAACACTGACATAACATTTATTGTGACAAAAATTTCCTTTTTAATGAGAATCCACTTCCCAAATATTTAAATGATAAATAAATGGAAAGTGGGGGGACTATGTGTATTGGGAAAAAGTTTTTTTAATGACGTGGCAAGACACGTGGAATGGTCAAAAGGTTATTATTCCGAAAGATAATAAATAAATAAAAGATGCGAGGAGACAAATTAGACACGGGACGTAATTCAACTACGATTCCCGTACCAGTTTAGAGCGGGTTGGAATGTAATTCTAAAGACAAAGGATACAAATAGCAAATAGATATGAGTTTCGTATCAATTCAAGACATTCAAGGGTGACGGATAAAAAAGCATTTAAAGCATGGATCTGGAGGCAGAAAGAAGTCAAAATTCAATCATTAAGTACCTGATACGTTGAAGAATTGACATTTAATAAGAATGATTGTGTAACGACCTATTTAATGTCATTTATTACTCATAATTATGTCATTAAAGCCTAGGTTTCATTCTTCTATCTAGGGTGAGCTATACAAGGAGGAAGTTGTACCATTTGTGGACCCGATCAACTATTGAAAGCCTACTGAAATATAATTTTCTTTACTGTTCAGTCTTATTATTGAAAGTCTATTACACTTTTCGGTCTCTTGCACTACAACATTTTAGGCCTACAACCACCCATGAGAAGTGTGGCCTAAACTGCCAAGAAGTGTAGCATTTGGGCAACCGCAACACTTTATGGCTTTAGGCAACGCTTTTTTGGGGGTGGCCTAAAGTATCGTAACCTTTGACTATTGACCACGCTTTGTAGGCGTTGCCTTAGAAGCCACACTTTAAAAATGTGGCCAATACGGTACAAAGGCCACACTTATATTTTCTGATATAGCCACGCTTTTGTGACATAAGGCTACACTTATAAAGCGTCATTACTGTTACGTTATAGGCTATGCTTAGAAAGTGTGGCTTCTATAGCAACATTTATCACTAACAATGCGAGATTAACATTCCCTATGGCCACACTTTTTAAGTGTGGCAATTTTGTCTACACTATAAAATTATTTTATAAAATCCTTATATTAGCCACCATTTTGTGGTTAAAAAACTATATTTGTTTGCATCAAGTTCTCTCTCTCTCTCTCACACACACACACACACACACACACATATATATATATATATATATATATATATATATATATATATATATATATATATATATATATATATATATATATATATATATATATATATATATATATATATATATATATATATATATATATATATATATATATATATATATATATATATATATATGAAGCATTAATTTAAATGATAAGTAATAGAATAAAAATAATTCAAATAAATTTCAACAAAAGTGTTCAAGAAGTTCGCTAACAAAGACCTCTACAAAATCAAATGTACTCATATTTAGTGTCAACAAAAATAAACAACTTGTTCAAAAGGTCTTCACCATTCACTTTAATGATTCAAATTGATTTGTGGCCACCATTTTCAATTGCTTGACCTGTATTTTCCTACACATTCAAAATGAAAAAATTAGGAAGAAATACTTATAATGAGAACAAGGATCAAAAGAAAGCCTCAAAATACTTTCACTTCTTCAGAATAAGTTGAACTTATATGCAGTTAATAAGTGGTAAAAGAAGTAATTAATAAAAGATTACTCTGGTCACATGTAACGAGTTATAATCTAAGTAGCTCCAGGAAATTGAGGTCACGTACCCACTTCCTTTATATATGAAGACAATGTTTTCTTTATTTTAATTTCACAATATCACTAGTCATGTCTCTTTATTATCGTTTCTATAGCTAGCGTCACATCTTTTGGTGTCTTTCATGTGATGTATCTCTGAATCAAAATGAACAACATGTTCCATAACAAGAGTCCTTAGAATGGTAGAGAAGAGGTGAAGTTCAACAAATGACAGCGGAAACTCAGAGTTTATTTTACCAAAGAAGACAGATAAAACAACTAAAAGAAAACCTAATCTATAGTGCAGTGAAATCCTTCAAAAAGGGGCGACAGGGTCACTTAAATTGCAATTGTAAGAGCAAAGACGAGCTCACGCTCTGTATCATGGATACACAGATGTGCACCAAGTACTTACAAAACTGCTAGCATCCTAATAACACTATGAATAACATTCTAACACTCGCGGATATGCGCCAAACTCCTACTATAAATGATACAGTCCTACGAATACGAAAATGATTTTGACCTCCCACATAAGAACGTATACCTCTATAGGCAAGCATGCTTAAACTTGTTAATTCATTTTCACATCGAACATCAAACTTTGAGGTCACTTCTTTAGTGCCTAAAAATCTTAAGAAGCATATTTGCTATATAATAAAGGGTTGCCCGGTGTACAAATGTGACGACTCGGCCCGTCGTCACGAGAATTATCACCCCGTTATGTTGTAAATGCATCTTTGATGATTTTATATCAGTGTTAGAGCCTATGGGGTGAGTTAGGAGTGAATTGGATTGAAAATGAGGCATATAGCCTTTTTGAAGGAAACTTGAATAAGGAAAGTCAACCTGGAGTTGACTATTTGGGTAGAGGGCTCGGAATCGAATTCTGATGATTCGGTTAGTTCCAGGAGGTGATTTGTGACATAGGGGAGCGATCGGAATCGAATTTGGAGGCCCGGTGTAGAAATAGGCTTGAATTGGCTAAGGTTAAATTTTGGCGAAATCCGAACGGTAGGTGAGATTTTGATCCGGGGGTCGGAATGGAATTCCGACAGTGGCAGTAGTTTCGTTAGGTGATTTTGGATGCACCTGCAAAATTTTAGGTCATTCGGACGTCGTTTGGTCGGGTTTTTGATTGAATGTGTAATTCGGAATGTTTTAAGGAATTTAGGCTTGAATTTGATGTGAATTATGGGTTTTGCTGTTATTAGACGTCTTTTGAGGATTGGAGCAAGTTCGAATAAGGTATTAAGATGTGTTGGTATGTTTGGATGAGGTCCCGGGGCCTCGGGGTGATTTCGGATGGTTAAACGGGAGAAATTGTGGAAGAATTGCAGGTTGGGATCCTGCTTCTGTTGTTTCCGCTCCTGCGGAATTTTGGACGCAGGAGCGTGTCCGCAGAAGTGGACGAGATGCGCAGGAGCGGCTGGTTACGCAGAAGCGGAAGCCATTCCGCTGAAGCGAGGTCGCGGGTGCGAGCCAGTGATCGCAGAAGCGGACGGGGAGAAAATGGGCATGGTCCGCAGAAGCGGACACTCGACCGCTTGGGCGAGACCGCAGAAGCGGACAATGATGCGCAGAGGCGGATGTTTCCGCAGAAACGGAAGTTTCTTCGCAGAAGCGGGCCCGCTTAAGCGGCCCTTTGCTCGCAGAAGCGGAAATGGCCGGCCAGGCCTGGAACCGCTGAAGCGACCCTTTGGTCGCGGATACGGGTGCATAGGAGCGGAAAATATTCCGCAGAAGCGAAAATCGCTGTAAGTAAGTGTATCCGAAGTTAGAAAAATTTCAGAACATTTCACACATTTTGGGTCTCGGCTTTAGAGGCGATTTGGGCGATTTTGAAGAGAAATTCAAGGGAAATCATCAGGTAATCATCTATGGACTTAAACTATGATTAGTATTGGTAATATTATGCAATTATATCATGAAAATGGAGGAATTTGGGGTAATTTATGGAGGTTTTAGCCCTAGGCTTGAACTTTAGAAAATCAAGGTTTTGAATGGGCAAATGGAGTCCGAATTTGGTAAAATTGATATGCTTAGACTCGTATTGAGATGAGGGTTCCGAATATGTGACTTTCGTGATTTTTCAATAAGCGTACCGAAAGTCGGGTTTTGACAACTTTGGGAATTTTGATGTAAATTGAGTTGTATTGATTGGGTGTCATCCCATTGGCCTAATTTGTTGTATTTCTACTGTATTTGATCAGATTCTACGCGCGCGGAGCTTGATTCTCGTGGCAAGGGCATTGCGGAATAGTCGTCGTGCTGTATTGAGGTGAGTAATATATGTGGGTGATGACCAGCGGGTTCGAAACCCCGGTATACCACTTTGTGACGCTCTATAGCGGCGAGACACGCACACTCTTGAGAGTGCGGGGTCGATCATGAACTGGAGACTATATATTAGTCCGACCTGTTGATACTGTATTATTGGCTATTCTAGAGCTGTCGAACCTCCTTCTCGGATGGTTGCATATATATATATATATATAGATTGTGATAATGGCCACTCTTGAGCCGAGGAACCCCCTTCTTGGGCGGTTGAGTATACATGTGGGCCGTGAGCCACTTATTGGATCCCGCGAGGATCGTTATCATTGTCTTATCATATAGACATGCTAGTTTACTACTAGTCCGCAGATATTTTTGTTATTATGCTAATTCCAATCTCTGGAACTTGATATTACTGTTTTCCAACCGAAAAATGATAAAAAGAGTTTTCAAAAACTACTTTTGAGCCTGCGAGGTCGTATCCGCATATTAGCCGACTAGTAGTGGACCGGGCTGCGGGCTGCACGCCGAGATATATGTTGGATCGGACCGCACGCCGCAGAATATCTCTATGAGATGTGCTTGGGCCGTAGGAGCCCCTCCGAGTCCGAACCCCCACAGTGAGCACGGGTACCCAAAATTGGAGTCGGCTACACGCCGTAGCGGTCATATCATGCATTGCATTGCATTTAGCTACATCTCCTAGCTGTTATGCTATTTATTGGTATTTGTTGGTACAGGTATAGTGAAGATTGATTCTATGACAGGGTAGCTGATTATAGCTTTACATAGTGCTTTATTGCCGATTTCTTATCTGCGCTGTCTTACCCTTGTTTATTACCACTGAGTCTGGCAGTACTCATTTTACTCCCTGCACCTTGTGTGCAGATCCAGGTACCTCTCAGCAGTGATCCAGTAGCTGTGCGAGGCGACGTTTGTGGATATTCGAGGTAGCCGCAGAGTCCGCAGGACCCGATATTCCTTCTTACTGTCTTGATGTTGTATTGACTTTTCTTTCCGCACTTGGTATCTTGTAAACCTTTATACACTCCTGTTCAGTAGAGGCTCATGACTCTTGACCCTTCGGTCTATGGGAGTTAGTATATTTTGGGACTTGGTTTCCCCGCTGTTGTACTATTGTTTCATATTTTGAAATGCTTAAATGGGTTAAAGAGAGCTTCTAGCTCCGTTGTTGATATTGATTGGTCAGGCTGGCTTAGCAATGTGCTGGGCGCCATCACGACCGGATTTGGGGTCGTGACAAGTTAGTATCAAAGCCTAGGTTTACTAGGCCTCATGAGTCTTGAGCCGGTTAGTAGAGTCTTGAGCCGGTTAGTAGAGTCTTGTGGATCGGTACGGGGACGCCTGTACTTATCCTCGGGAGGCTGCGAACCTTTAGGAAAACTTCACTTTTCTTGAACTCGGTCGTGCGATCTTGTTGTCCTGAGAACTGAACTTCTATATTCTATTCTCTCGCAGATGGCGAGAACGCGAGCATCGGGGACGAGGTGGACGACCTCCATTGCCACCTGTTAGAGGCCGTGGGCGCGGTCGTGCTAGAGTTAGAGGTAGGGCAGCTGAGGCAGTGCCAGCTGACCCGCCCGTTGAACCAGTTCAGGAGCAGCCCCCAGTGGTTGATGCTCCAGCAGCCCCAGTTCAGGGCCAGACTATATCTATTGCTATTCCTGGTCTTCAGGAGACTCTTGCTCAGATATTATCAGTGTGTTCCGATTTGGCTCAGGTAGTTTCAGCTACCGCTACTGTAGCGACATCTCAGTCAGGGGGTGGTCAGCAGACCCCTGCAGCTCGCACACCTGACCCGGTTGTTCAGGGACTTCAGACGCCAGAGGCGGTCCCCGCTCAGGTGGTTGCACCGGTTATTCCTCCAGTTGCCCCAGCTCCAGCTCCAGAGCATATGGTTCAGGTTATGCCCGATGACGAGCAACGTCGTCTTGAGAGATTTGGTAGACTTCAGCCACCCCATTTCAGTGGCGTTGAGGGCGAGGATGCCCAGGGTTTCTTGGATAAGTGTCAGAAGATGCTGCGTACGGCTGGTATTCTTGAGTCCAGCGGAGTTTCATTTACTACATTTCAGTTCACCGGTCCCGCATTTGATTGGTGGGAGGAGTTTGAGAGGCGTAGGCCTGCAAGAGCAGCACCTCTCACATGGCAGCAGTTCTCTACTCTCTTTCTAGAGAAATATGTACCTCGGTCTCGTCGCGAGGAGCTACGTCGCCGGTTCGAGTGGTTGATTCAGGGCGACATGTCTGTGACTCAGTATGAGCTTAGATTCACTCAGTTGGCTAGGCATGCCACATGGATGATCCCCACTGAGAGGGAGAGGATCAGGAGGTTCATTGATGGCCTCAACTACTCTATCCGTATTCTTATGACCAGCGAGCGAGTTCTGAGGTTCGGGAAGCTATAGTGGTGCTCCATCTAGGGGCCAATTTCATCAGGGCAGAGGTCATTCTTTTAGACCTCCTCAGTCAGGTCGCCCAGAGCACAGTGGAGCTTCTTCTGGTCGTGGCCGTCAGGGTTATCAGCAGGGCTAGTCTTCACTCAGCGCCCTCCTAGCTTAGAGTTCTACACCTGCTTCTTCAGCCTAGGGTTCATCTGTGGCGAGGTGATCCCTTCAGTTCCCTTCTCCAGCTCCCGGTAGTTGTTACGAGTGTGGTGAGTTTGGCCACACGAGGAGACAATGTCCTCGGCTTCGCAGTGGTAGGTCTCAGCAGAGGGATCATCCTTCCTCTTCTACTCCATCTTCAGTGCCATCCCAGTCTAGTAGGGTGAGGGTCAATCATCTAGTGGTCACCCCATGAGTGTTGAGCGATCGAGCGGTGGTCAGGCTCGGTTCTATGCACTTCCAGATAGGAGCGTGATGCAGTTGCCTCCGATGCTGTGATTACAGGTATGATTTATATCTGTCACAGAGATGCCTCTGTCCTATTTGATCCAGGGTCCACATATTCTTACGTGTCCTCTTATTTTGCACATTATTTGGGTGCAACTCGTGGTAGTCTTGATTTACTTGTTCATGTATCCACCCCCGTGGGTGATACGATTGTTGTGGATCATGTCTATAGATCCTGTGTTATATCTATTGGGGGTCTGGAGACCCAGGCAGATTTGTTATTGTTGGGGATGGTGGACTTTGATGTTATATTGGGTATGGACCGGTTGTCTCCGTACCATGCTATATTGGACTGTCATGCTAAGACAGTTACGTTGGCCATTCCTGGTATTTCTCAGATTGAGTGGCGGGGTTCGACTGATTTCGTCCCTAGCCGTGTTATTTCATTCTTAAAAGCTCGGAAGATGGTTGAAAAAGGGTGTTTATCGTATTTAGCTTTTGTGAGAGATGTGGGAGCTGAGTCTCCTAGCATTGATTCTGTACCTGTTGTGAGGGACTTCCCAGATGTATTCCCCTCAGACCTGCCGGGCATGCCGCCGGATAGGGATATTGATTTTGGCATTGACTTGGTGCCGGGCACTCAGCCCATATCCATTCCTCCTTATCGGATGGCACCGGCTGAGTTGAAAGAACTGAAAGAGCAGCTTCAAGAGCTTCTGGATAAGGGTTTCATCCACCCTAGTGTGTCTCCGTGGGGTGCACCGGTATTATTTGTTAAAAAGAAAGATGGTTCCATGCGGATGTGTATTGATTATAGGCAATTGAACAAAGTGACAGTGAAGAACAAGTACCATCTGCCACGCATAGATGATTTGTTTGACCAATTACAGGGTGCAAGGGTGTTTTCTAAGATCGATATTCGTTCAGGCTATCATCAGCTGAAGATCAGAGACTCAGATATATTGAAGATTGCATTCAGGACCCGATATGGTCATTATGAGTTTCTTGTGATGTCGTTTGGGCTGACCAACGCCCCAGCAGCATTTATGCATCTGATGAACAGTGTGTTCGGGCCTTATTTGGATTTATTTGTGATTGTGTTCATTGATGACATTCTAGTCTACTCCCGTAGTCAGGAGGAGCATGCTCAGCATTTGAGTATTGTGTTGCAGAGATTGAGAGAGGAGAAGCTATATGCTAAATTCTCCAAGTGCGAGTTTTGGCTCGATTCCGTAGCATTTCTGGGACATGTGGTGTCTCGTGATGGTATTCAGGTTGATCAGAAAAAGATAGAGGCGGTGCAGAGTTGGCCTAGACCGTCCTCAGCTACAGAGATCAGGAGTTTTCTTGGCTTGGCGGGATATTATCGCCGGTTTGTTCAGGGGATTTTCATCCATTGCTTCTTCATTGACTAAATTGACCCAGAAGGGTGCACCATTCGTGTGGTCGGATGAGTGCGAGGAGAGCTTTCAGAAGCTCAAGACAGCTTTGACCACAGCTCCAGTGTTAGTATTGCCATCAGCTTCAAGTTCATATACCGTTTATTGTGATGCCTCGAGAGTGGGGATAGGTTGTGTGTTAATGCAGGAAGGTAAGGTAATTGCTTATGCTTCTCGGCAGTTGAAGCCACATGAGAAGAACTATCCTGTTCATGATTTGGAGCTAGCCGCCATTGTTCATGCCTTGAAGATTTGGAGGCACTATTTGGACGGTGTGTCTTGTGAGGTGTATACCGACCATCATAGTCTCCAGCACTTGTTCAAACAGAAAGACCTTAATTTGAGACAGCGGAGATGGCTAGAGTTGCTGAAGGATTATGACATTACTATATTATATCATCCGGGGAAGGCCAATGTGGTGGCCGATGCTTTGAGCCGGAAGGCGGTCGGTATGGGGAGCTTGGCATATATTCCAGCTGAGGAGAGGCCATTTGCTTATGATGTTCAGGTGCTAGCCAATCGGCTAGTGAGGTTAGATATTTCGGAGCCCAGCAGGGTATTGGCTTGTGTTGTATCTCGGTCATCTCTATATGATCGTATTCGTGAGCGCCAGTATGATGATCCACATTTGGCTGTCCTGAGGGACAGAGTTCAGCATGATGACGCTAGAGATGTCACCATTGATAGTGACGGCGTATTGAAGATGCAGGGCCGGATATGTGTGCCCAATGTTGATGGCCTTCGTGAGTTGATTCTGGAAGAGGCCCATAGCTCGCGGTATTCTATCCATCCAGGAGCCGCGAAGATGTATCAAGATTTGAAACAACACTATTGGTGGAGAAAGATGAAAATGGACATTGTCGGACATGTAGCACGGTGCCTCAACTGTCAGCAGGTTAAGTACGAGCACCAGAGGCCCGGTGGTGTATTTCAGCGCATTGTTATTCCCGAGTGGAAATGGGAGAGAGTCACTATAGATTTTGTTACTGGACTCCCTCGGACGGCGAGGAAGTTTGATTCTGTATGGGTGATTGTGGATAGACTGACCAAGTCAGCTCACTTCATTCCAGTTAGTACTACCTACTCATCGGAGCGGTTGGCATCGATCTTTATTCGAGAGATTGTTCGGTTGCATGGAGTCCTAGTGTCTATCATATCCGACAGGGGTACTCAGTTCACTTCTCAGTTTTGGAGAGCATTTCAGCGAGAGATGGGTACACGGGTTGAGTTGAGTACAGCATTTCACCCCCAGACAGACGGACAGTCTGAGCGTACTATTCGGATCTTGGAGGATATGTTGCGAGCTTGTGTGATTGATTTTGGTGGTTCGTGGGATGAGTTCCTACCACTTGCCGAGTTTGCCTACAACAACAGTTATCAGTCGAGTATTCAGATGGCCCCGTATGAGGCATTGTATGGCAGGCGGTGTAGATCCCCCGTGGGATGGTTTGAGCCTGGTGAGGTTAGATTGATAGGGACTGAGTTAGTCCAGGATGCTCTAGATAGAGCAAAGTTGATCCAGGAGAGACTTCGTACAGCACAGTCTCGTCAGAAGAGTTATGCGGACCGTAGAGTTCGAGAGTTGTCTTTCATGGTTGGTGACAGAGTATTGTTGAAGATTTCACCTATGAAGGGTGTTATGAGGTTTGGGAAGAAAGGAAAGTTGAGTCCCAGGTGTATTGGTCCTTTTGAGATACTCAGGAGAGTTGGAGAGGTGGCATATGAGTTGGCCTTGCCGCCCAGCTTATCCAGCGTTCATCCAGTATTCCATGTGTCTATGCTCCGGAAGTACATTGGAGATCCGTCTCATGTATTAGATTTCAGCACCATTCAACTTGATGGTGATCTATCCTATGATGTGGAGCCTATTGCCATTTTGGGACGTCAGGTGAGAAAATTGAGGTCTAAGGAGATTGCATCAGTTAAGGTTCAGTGGAGAGGTCGACCCGTGGAGGAGGCCACTTGGGAGATCGAGCGGGAGATGCGGAGCGGATATCCTCACTTGTTTGAGACTTCAGGTATGTTTCTTGACCCGCTCGAGGACGAGCGTTTGCTTAAGAGGGGGAGAATGTGACGACCCGGCCCGTCGTCACGAGAATTATCACCCCGTTATGTTGTAAATGCATGTTTGATGATTTTATATCGGTGTTAGAGCCTATCGGGTGAGTTAGGAGTGAATTGGATTGAAAATGAGGCATATAGCCTTTTTGAAGGAAACTTGAATAAGGAAAGTCAAACCGGAGTTGACTATTTGGTTAGAGGGCTCGGAATCGAATTCTGATGATTTGGTTAGTTCCGGGAGGTGATTTGTAACTTAGGGGAGCGATCGGAATTGAATTTGGAGGCCCGGTGTAGTTTTAAGCTTGAATTGGCGAAGGTTGAAATTTTGGCGAATCCGAACGATAGGTGAGATTTTGATCCGGGGGTCGGAATGGAATTCCGACAATTTCTGTAGCTTCGTTATGTGATTTTGGATATGTCCGCAAAATTTCAGGTCATTCGGACGTCGTTTGGTCGGGTTTTTGATCGAATGTGTAATTCGGAATGTTTTAAGGAATTTAGGCTTGAATTTGATGTGAATTATGGGTTTTGGTGTTATTAGACGTGTTTTGAGGATTGGAGCAAGTTCGAATAAGGTATTAAGATGTGTTGGTATGTTTGGATGAGGTCCTGGGGGCCTCGGGGTGTTTTCGGATGGTTAAACGGAAGAAAATCATGGAAATTGCAGGTTGAAGAGTTCTGGTTCTGTCATTTTCGCTCCTGCGGAAATGTGGTCGCAGGAGCGAGTCCGCAGAAGCGGATAAGATGCGCAGGAGCGGCTGGTTACGCAGAAGCGGAAGCCATTCTGCTGAAGCGAGGTCGCTGGTGCGAGCCGGTGATCGCAGAAGCGGACGGGGAGAAAATGGGCATGGTCCGCAGAAGCGGACACTCGACCGCTTGGGCGAGACCGCAGAAGCGGTAAACAGTGCGCAGAGGCGGATGTTTCCGCGAATGCGGATGTTCCTTCGCAGAAGCGGGCCCGCTTAAGCGGCCCTTTGCTCGCAGAAGCGGAAATGGCCGGCCAGGCCTGGAACCGCTGAAGCGACCCTTTGGTCGCGGATACGGGTGCATAGGAGCGGAAAATATTCCGCAGAAGCGAAAATCGCTGTAAGTAAGTGTATCCGAAGTTAGAAAAATTTCAGAACATTTCACACATTTTGGGTCTCGGCTTTAGAGGCGATTTGGGCGATTTTGAAGAGAAATTCAAGGGAAATCATCAGGTAATCATCTATGGACTTAAACTATGATTAGTATTGGTAATATTATGCAATTATATCATGAAAATGGAGGAATTTGGGGTAATTTATGGAGGATTTAGCCCTAGGCTTGAACTTTAGAAAATCAAGGTTTTGAATGGGCAAATGGAGTCCGAATTTGGTAAAATTGATATGCTTAGACTCGTATTGAGATGAGGGTTCTGAATATGTGACTTTCGTGATTTTTCGATAAGCGTACCGAAAGTCGGGTTTTGACAACTTTGGGAATTTTGATGTAAATTGAGTTGTATTGATTGGGTGTCATCCCATTGGCCTAATTTGTTGTATTTATACTGTATTTGATCAGATTCTACGCGTGCGGAGCTTGATTCTCGTGGCAAGGGCATTGCGGAATAGTCGTCGCACCGTATTGAGGTGAGTAATAGATGTGGGTGATGACCAGCAGGTTCAAAACCCCGGTATACCACTTTGTGACGCCGTATAGCGGCGAGACACGCACACTCTTGAGAGTGCGGGGTCGATCATGAACTGGAGACTATATATTAGTCCGACCTGTTGATACTGTATTATTGGCTATTCTAGAGCCGTCGAACCTCCTTCTCGGATGATTGCATATATATATATATATATATATATATTGTGATAATGGCCACTCTTGAGCCGAGGAACCCCCTTCTTGGGCGGTTGAGTATATTGTGGGCTGTGAGCCAGTTATTGGATCCCGCGAGGATCGTTATCATTGTCTTATCATATAGACATGCTAGTTTACTACTAGTCCGCAGCTATTTTTGTTATTATGCTAATTCCAATCTCCGGAACTTGATATTACTGTTTTCCAACTGAAAAATGATAAAAGAGTTTTCAAAAACTACTTTTGAGCCTGCGAGGCTGTATCTGCATATTAGCTGACTAGTAGTGGATCGGGCTGCACGCCGCAGCGAGGTATATGTTGGATCGGACTGCGCGCCGCAAGAATATCTCTATGAGATGTGCTTGGGCTGTAGGAGCCCCTCCGGAGTCCGAACCCCCACAGTGAGCACGGGTACCCAAAATTGGAGTCGGGCTACGCGCCGTAGCGGTCATATCATGCATTGCATTGCATTTAGCTACATCTGCTAGCTGTTATGCTATTTATTGGTATTTGTTGGTACAGGTACAGTGAAGATTGATTCTATGACAGGGTAGCCGATTATAGCTTTACATAGTGCTTTATTGCGGATTTCTTATCTGCGCTGTCTTACCCTTGTTTATTACCACTGAGTCTGGCAGTACTCATTTTACTCCCCGCACCTTGTGTGCAGATCCAGGTACCTCTCAGCAGTGATCCAGTAGCTGTGCGAGGCGACGTTTGTGGATATTCGAGGTAGCTGCAGAGTCCGCAGGACCCGATATTCCTTCTTACTGTCTTGATGTTGTATTGACTTTTCTTTCCGTACTTGGTATCTTGTAAACCTTTATACATTTATGTTCTTTAGAGGCTCATGACTCTTGACCCTTCGGTCTATGGGAGTTAGTATATTTTGGGACTTGGTTTCCCCGCTGTTGTACTATTGTTTCATATTTTGAAATGCTTAAATGGGTTAAAGAGAGCTTCTAGCTCCGTTGTTGATATTGATTGGTCAGGCTGGCTTAGCAATGTGCTGGGCGCCATCACGACCGGATTTGGGGTCGTGACAACAAAGCTCCCCCAATGCGTGGGTTCCGGGTAAGGGCCGGACCACAAAGGTCTAGTGTACGCAACCTTAGTCTATATTTTTGCAAGAGGCTGTTTCCACAATTCGAATTCGTAACCTCCTAGCCACATGGCAACAACTTTAATAGTTACCGACATAATTTATTGAAGACGAGAGAAAATTCAGACTAGCATAACAAAATAAGAGACGCGAGAAGTAAAGATCGGCAAATGTAGTAATTGGGGAACTGGATTAAGAATATACAGAGAACTACTTTTAACCATGTAACGTTTTCAAGATTCCGTCCTTCGACTTATGATGGTTTATATCAAATTTTCAAGTCTTAATTTTTTATCCAGTTTCATTAACAATCCTCAGGATATCACTAAGTTTTCACATCCATGTTTCAGAGACATGTATCTCCTCAGAATATTGAATTGTACCGAGTGCAAGTTTATCTCCACAAGATATTAGCAACAACCAAATGTTTCTACACCATTTACTTCTCATGACGATATGCTTATATGTCATAAAATTTACATCCTGAACAAGTAGACAACAACAATAACAAACCCAATATATTCTAAACAGGTGGGATCTGGGGAGGGTAGTGTGTACGTGCAGTCATTACCTCTACCTAATGAAGGTAGAAATCATGTACAAGTAAACATTGCCAAAAAATAGCACTATAAAAAATACAAAAAACTAGGCATAGAGACCACTATATTGACCTTTTAATAAAAAATATTATTAAGAAATCATTATACATGAACTTGAAATATTTATAGATAACAGTGTTCCAAAATGATCTCCGTAAAGAAACAAAATACCTATGGAGATACCAATAAACAACTTGCAAATATTTTTATCTATAGTATACTTTCAAACATTATGACTCCTAGAATCTTAGTCATGGCAATAGATTTTGTTTTCTATCACACACTTATAGAAAGCATAATTTTGTAAGTTACTTAAGATTGGGTAGAATCTTAGTCATGGCAATAGATTTCTCTATTATTTTCTAGTTTTAATCGAAATTGCATATTTTGGTTAAACAAGGATAGGTTATATTATATATCTTGGATTGACTACATCATAAGAAAACTTATGTATTAGCAATTGAAAAAAATAATCGCATGCACTGAAGTAATTTCCCAAAATGATTATTTGTTCACTTCTGACAAAAGGCACAATCAGTTAAACTAATACTGCTACATACAAAAATACAGAAATTTTAATGAAGAACCAACTCAAATTTTAGTACTACTAGAAAAGAGCCTATCGAAGAATGTATTATACATATACAGGTTAGCATTAATATTAGCTGTGTTTGGCTCCAACATCTAGTTAGCTGGTCCTTTGCAGCACACCCTTAGCTTGTCGTTGTTGATTCTCATCGTCCATCTGGCCAACACTCAGATACATCTTCTAACATCCGATTTAGCTCATCTGAGTCCATTATATCCCATGTATCCAAGCCAAGCACATCTTGATCAGAGCTAATCAAATTCAATTGAGACATATCATTCACTTTTGAATGTTCCACATGCGCTGAATTGCTGCACTTATCAGGCACCGACTGGTCAAAATTATTGGGCATGGCTTCAACAGAATGTAGCCCACAAGTATAAGTCACCTCTGGTTCTAGTACTGCTGCTAATGGATCAACAATATCTGCTGCTACATCATGAATCTCGGGTTCACCATCCCACTGATACAAGTAATCAGGAACTTCAGCTGGTTCGGCCGCTAATGGTTCAAAAACACTATTATTCATCACCATTGATTCTTGAAAAGCCATCGTTTCAGAGTGTTCCGAATTCTTGCACATATTATAATAATCATTAGTAGCCAAAAAGCCATCAACAAAACTCGTTACCACATCAATTCCATCGGAAATATTATTCAACGTCGTGATTGTGGATGTTTCGTCGGATGAACTGTTAACGTGCTTCAGCTTCTTGATGGCGCAGAGAACATAATCTCTACGGTCTTCGTTGAACTTGTGTAGAATAACCTTAGAAAGTTGGTACTCCTTCATCAGCCAATGTCCATCTTTCTCATCTTCAGGGTAAAACTTTTTGTTCTTGTAAGACAAACACGTCTTGGATCCTATATTAACCACTGAAGATGTATTTTTGTAGTGAACTGGTTTGTCCTTGGCTTCCTGTTTTCAAGTTCCCTTGTTTCCGACAGAGCGATGATACCTGGTGTTGCTCTTCTTCTTCAACTTTGTGATGAAATAGCGATAATTGGTGCTGTCATCATCATCACCACAGGGTACTCCGTTGTCGTAAATCTCCCAAGGTTCTTGTTTGCCATAGACATCAACGTTAGTGGTAATAAATCCAGCATCGCGCATCTCTTGTCCAGCGACGAATCTCAATAGGAACGTAAGTCCTTCTGAATCGGTGGGACGAAAGCGGAAACCATCTTGACCTAGCTGCTCCATGAATCTCAAACGCAACTTTGTTCTGAACGCAACTTCAAGAGAGTGAATGAGGTTTGAGAGTATTAACCTGGCTGTATTTATAGGAGTCTCAAGTCGCTAGGTTTAGGAAATTATTACTTAGGCAACAATTAAGTATTTAATTACTTATGGAAACTTTTCTTTATGTAAAACAAAGAAAAGTAACTGACTATTACTTAGGCAACAGTAGGTAGCGTTAAATATTTCTTATACCCAAAGTAACTAACTTATGGAAACTTTTCTTTTTCCAATCATATATATATATATATATATATATATTGATTTTTACCTACCTATATATATTGATTTTTACCTACCTACAGAGGCGGATCCAGAATTTTGAGGCTCCGGGTGCCACAAATTTTGAATGTATTCATGTTACAAGTTACATTATTTAAACAGGGTATAAATTTAATCGACTTGGTTTATTTGAATTTCGGTTCGAGTTATTCGTCTTTGAGGTTAATATAGACAAATCGATCGAGCAAAAACATATGTAATAATTATGATAACTTGGCAAAAAAAGCATATGATTCTACTAGAATAGGCATTTTGTACAAGAAAAAATGGCTTGTTATCAATTTATATTTAGATACTCAAAGCAAAACTTATACGAATAAACACTCTAAATATTAAAATAGAAGCAAGTTTATGAACATTATTTAATTTAATATTTTCTATGAAAATTTACTCACTCGATATTATATACAATTGTCTTGCTTTAGAGCAATTTGACAATAAAATGAACTTTCATCCCTGATGAGAACAATAGCAAATTTAAGGATTTATATTTATTTTTTATTTTTTGGTTTCTGCAAATAGTGGAGATTTTTTTTTGACAAGGAGAAGATATACTTGTGAAAGATTTTTTTTTTTATATTTCATGTTCAATGTTTAAAGAAAAAAAAGGAGAAACGAAATCTTAAAATGAACTAATAAAATGAAAGAAAAAGTGAAACTAATAAACAAAAAAGAGCAATTAAGAAAAGAGAAAGAAGAAACAAAGGTGTAAAACTCCTCTGGTATCCATAGGGGTCTTAATGCAGACAAATAAAACTATTTGGACGAGTGAACTAGGCTGCATTCGATCTCCTACCTCCAGGTTGGAAATTGTAATGTCTTGCCAATGGCACCATGAGTGATTTTGTTACCGGGGTGCCACCTATATATTTTATACACATTCCTTCTATATATACATGCATGCATACATACTATTGCATAATCTTGACTAAAGCTTGTGGATGTCGTACCACCTCGTCTTACACATATAGATCAACCCCTGCCTACCTATACCATATATGAAACCTTATTACCCTAAATGTGCACAGTTTGTTAATTACCCCAAGTTCACGTTTTACTTAAAAATTTTGTACCATTAGATTATTAGGCATTAAAAGGGCAGAATATTCCCCAAAAACGGGATAAAATTAAGGAGAGAATCTTTGTGTTAATTGATTCTACATTAAATTCAATTTTTAAAAGAGAGAAAGGAGATTTCTCATCTACGTATTTTTCTCTAGACACTACAAGAAATTAAGGATACGACGACAGTTATTTAGTGACTATTGAAATAAATGTCGGAAAATTTTCTTTTTATTGACATTTATTAGAAAATGTCGTAAAAACTATGACATTTAATATTAATTGTGGTATAAATAATGACATTTGATAGTAAATATCGTAAAAAAATGACATTTGATAGAGAATATCATTAAAACAATGACATTTGATACAAAACGTCGTCAACATAATGACATTTTTTAAGAAATGTCTTAAAAAGTACTACATTTGCTACAAAATGTCATAAAATTTAGACATTTGATACAAAATGTCATAAAAAGGATGACATATGGTATAAAATGTCATTAAAACAATGACATACGACAGTTTAAGAAATGTTGTAAAACTTTTGATACAAATGACAAAAAAATATGACCTTACTTTAAATGTCATATTACTTGTCGGTAATTACGAACAACATCTAAGATTAGAAATTTCTCTATAGTTTCTAAGTTTTAACTTTGTCTTAAAAAAAGAAGCTATCACACCCTTTATATTTAATATTTAATATTTTAAAAAATTGTCATAATTACCTATAATATAGACGATTTTATTTCTTGCTGCATATATAATAATTTAAAAGGCACGTCCAAGACTAGCTCCCGGGCGACTCATTTGCACAATGTCTTGAGCCGGCTCAAGTGTAAGGCTTAATTTGTGAGGCTTGCATGTACCCCAAACATAAGATATGCACCCTACATATCTATTGCTCGGCGCTCGGGCCCGCTCAACAAGTACTAGGTAAATTATCTGTTAAATTTTATTATTAATAGTGTTGACTCTCAAAATACATTAACAAATAAATGATCTTAACTCAAAAAGGGAGTCATAATATTGTACATTTACTAAGTGAGCATGAGGGTTAATGTTATTTGAACATATTCTCTGAATATATATATTGCAATTCTCGTTGACTATTTAAGATAAACAAATGCTTTATTCCTTTGCATATTTGTATCTATGTGATTGCGTATTAATCTTTGAACTGTATGTAATAAATATAAACATCAATTTTTTGGTGTATTGCTCTCTAAGTATTTTGGTGATGAAGATAATATGTGTTTCTATTCAAATATTTTGTCCTATTTAGGTTTTTTTTATGAAGAAACTTTGATCAATTTATTAATTATTATAACTTATGATTATATGATTATCGTAAAATAAATTATATGTATCATAAAAATTATCTTATCTAAGAACAATTATATTTAGAGTAAAATGACAAATAGAATATTTGTATTTGAATCGATCTGGAATTTAAACTTTTGAAAAAATTATTCCCTTATAAGCGTAAATAGTTCTGAGGTTATTTAAGTTATTTTAACAGAAAAGAGCTTACCAATACTTTTTAATTGTTTATTTCGGACAATCAATCTTTTAAATTAGAAAAATTTATTTTATTCAAATAAGGAAAGAGTTAATGGTCAAAATTGCTGTTAATTTTAAAGTCTTAAATATTAGAGAAAATAATTAATTGACTATTTAGTATAATGTGAACTCTAATTTTAAAGGGTAAAAAGGCGAGCGATATTTTGCTAAGGGCCTTCATGCTTTTAATATAATATAATATATATATATATATATATATATATATATATATATATATATATATAACACACACACACACACACACACACACACAAACACACACACACACACATATATATATATATATATGTGTGTGTGTGTGTGTTTGTGTGTGTGTGTGTATACACATATATATATTAAAAGTTTTAAATCGGAATTTTTTTTTGATTTCTTGAAATTAAAAAAATTAAAGATTCATGAGGCTTACCCCTCCCCCGATATTCAGTGAAATGCCCACGTCATATGCCTCGCCTTTTAATAAAAAATTTCGATTTAAAATTTTTAATTAAAATATCAATGTTTAGTCAAGATATATATTATTATTACTATTACTTGTTTTATGTTGGATTTAAAGATGCAATATTTTTAAAAAACCAAAATATACATGAAACATAACCAACATTTATTGACTACAATTTAGAAAGCTAATCTTTATATATATTTATATATATATAAAGCTAGGAATAGAAAAAGTGATGCGGCACCTCTTATAATTCAAGATAGTCCTTTGTTTTTTTTCTTCTCTAGAGCCAATGAGTATATTTATCTTTTTTCTATTTTTTTTTGTTTGCTTTTTCTTACTTATTTTTCATTTATTCTATTAATTAAGTTAATGGAAAATACAAAAGTCATGTTCTAACGTGTTATTTGGTTTCTCTTCGCCATAAATCGTTTTGTTTCCAAACAATTGCAAAAGTAATTTAATATTATGTCTTCCGTTACATATTATTATGGCAAATGTGAAACTTATCTTCTTTTTAATTTTATTTATTTATTATTAATTAATTACATATTATAATTATATTTTAATGAGTATCACACATCAGTTATAATATTCTGGACATTACTAAATGTTGACGGGAAAGGAAAAGATAATCTGAATTCTCGTTTGGATTTACAAGAGATGGATTCGAAAGGCTTTGCACCCTAAAAAAAAGCTAATGGTAAATACTATCTTCCTCTAGCATGTTTCACTTTGAACAATGCACAAAAAGATATTCTCTTACAAGTTTTAAGAGATGTGAAAGTACCAGATGGATATGCTTCAAACATATTACGTTGTGTTGATCTTAAGCAACGCACTGTGCATGGATTGAAGAGTCACGACTGCCATATTTTAATGCAACAACTCCTTCCTATTTCTTTGCGAGGTCTCCTTCCAATGAATGTCCTTAGGCCAATGATCGAATTAATTAATTTTTTAGGGCCATTTGTTCAATAGTTATGAACATAGGTGAATTAGAAAAGCTCCAAGATCGAGTTGCAATAACTCTTTGTTATTTGGAGAGAATATTTCCTCCATCATTTTTTGATATCATGGTACATCTAGTCATCCATTTAGCTGAAGAAGCAATGATTGGCGGACCTCCACAATACCGTTCAATGTGGGCATTTGAAAGGTACTATTTCGTTATTCTTATTTATTGTACTTATGAAGTATTATATTGAATTATAATATTATTTATTATTTTAGGTACTTGCTTACTCTTAAAAATTATGTGAGGAGTAGAAGTCATCCAGAAGGTTCAATTGCAGAGGGATATTGGATAGAAGAGTGCATGACATTCTGCTCAAGATATTTACATGATGTGGAGACAAAGTTAAATCGACCTTTAAGAAATTATGGTTTGTATAATGAGATTCCAAATCAAGATGGCCGTCAGTCAACTAAAATTGATGGGTTTACGCTTGATGATATTACTCATGCCCAAGCACACAGATATGTTTTATTTAATTCTGCTACCATAACGCCATACCGCGAGTAAGTATTCAATAATATTCTGCTTTATAATTAATTATTAAGTAATATAAATTTTTTGTTTAATTCTTTTATTAAGTTTTTAAGTGTTTTACTTTTGCAGTGAGCATATAATAGAAATCAAGAAGCAAAATCCTCGTCTATCGAGACATGATGTGGATAAGATTCACAATGAAAAATTTCACATGTGGTTTAGAAAACATGTAATTGTGAACCAGCTAGAATACTTTTACACACACATACACTATATATTATAGTATCAATTTTTAATTAGTTTTGCTTATTTATAGGTCGAGAAGATACATATGGCAGGTAAACAAATACCCGAAGAAATCCAAAATCTTGCTATTGGCCCATCAAAGCAAGCAAAAAGAATGAACGGATATATAAGTAATGGAGTTAGATACTTAACAAAGTCTCGTGATGCAAAGCTCAAAACACAAAATAGTGGAGTTATGGTAAAGGCTGCCACTCAGAGCTATGCAAGCGCAAGAGACAGAAATCCCATATTAGCTGAAATCACCTTTTATGGAATTCTCACGGACATAATTGAGTTGTATTATACCACAAGCCTCAAGTTTATACTATTTAGATGCGAATGGGTGGACAACAACAAAGGGCTTATTGTGAAAGATGATTATGGATTTACTCTTGTTAATTTTTCTCAGCTACTCTACAAAAGGCAGCACCTATCAAATGAACCTTTCATCTTTGCTTCTCAAGCTCAACAGGTGTTTTATGTCCATCATCCAATGGCAAAAGAATGACAGATTGTAGTTGAAATTAAACCAAGAGGTTTTTATAATTTGGGTGAAAATAAACCAGCAAATGAGCAAATGGAATAGCACATGGAATTGTGGCCCGAACAACAACTGGATGATACTATATTTGAAAATGAAGAGGATATTAAATGGGTTTGAGAGGGTGTGCTGTGATGACCCGGCCCGTCGTCATAGGAATTACCACCCTGTTATGTTGTAATTTCATGTTTTATGCTTTTATATCAGTGTTAGAGTCTATCGGGTGAGTTAGGAGTGATTTGGATTGAAAATGAGGCATATAGCCTTTTTGAAGGAAACTTGAATATAGAAAGTCAACCTGGAGTTGACTATTTAGTTAGAGGGCTCGGAATCAGATTCTGATGATTTGGTTAGTTCCGGAGGTGATTTGTGACTTAGGGGAGGGATCGGAATTGAATTTGGAGGCCCGGTGTAGAAATAGGCTTGAATTGGCTAAGGCTAAATTTTGGCGAAATCCGAATGGTAGGTAAGATTTTGATCCGGCGGTCGGAACGGAATTCCGACAGTTGTAGTAGCTCCGTTAGGTGATTTTGGATGTGCCTGCAAAATTTCAGGTCATTCGGACGTCGTTTGGTCGGGTTTTTGATTGGATGTTAGTTTCGGAAATTTTGAAGAAACTTAGGCTTGAATCCGTGTGTAATTGGTGATTTTGATGTTTAGGATGGTGTTTTTATACTTGGAATAAGTTCGTATTGTGTTTTGGAGTATGTTGGTGGTTTTCATTGGGGTCCCGGGGGCCTCGGAGTGAATCCGGACCATCATCCGGCATTTTTGGAACTTGGAAATCTGCTGTAAAATTGCAGATCACTGGGCATAAAATAAGCCTTCGCTTTCGCGAAGGCAAGTTTCGCGTTCGCGTAGGTCGGGGTCAGTGGTCATCGCGTTCGCGAGGGGTCGTGACGTGTTCGCATAAGAGGAAGCTGGGAAGCATCGCGTTCGCGATGGTTTGGGTCGCAATCGCTTATAAGGAATTCATAAGGTATCGCGAACGCGTGAGGTATGTCGCGTTCGCGTAGAGGAAAACTACGGGCTGGGGAGAATGGTCTTCGCGGACGCGTGACTGTGTGTCACGTTCGTGATGAAGGACTGGAATAAGGCATCGCGTTCGCGTGAGAGGCGTCGCGAACGCGATGAAGAAATTAGGCTGGCAGTGAAGTTAAAACCAGAACATAACCAGTCGCGGGTTTCATACCCCAAACCTCCATTTTTGAGTTCCAAGAGAAGGTATTGACGGGAGATTGCTGGAAAATCATCGGGGTTTCATCGGAGGTAAGTTTTGTGTCTTAATTACATCATTTTATCATGAAATCCTTGGTTAATTCCCTGTAAATGGAAGATTAAAGGGGGGTTTGAGCCCTAGGCCTAAATTGAAGAAAAATACTAATTTGAGTGGGCAAATGGAGTCTGATTTTTGTAAAGTTTATATGCCTAGACTCGTATCGAGATGAGGATTCCGAATATGTGACTTTTGTAATTTTTCGAAAAGCGTACCAAAAGTCGGGTTTTGGCAACTTTGCCATTTTTGGTGTAAATCGAGTTGTATTGATTGGGTGTCGTCTCATTGGCCTAATTTGTTGTATTTATGCTGTATTTGATCAGATTCTACTCGTGCGGAGCTTTATTCTCGTGGAAAGGGCATTGCGGAGTAGTCGCCGCGCTGTATTGAGGTGAGTAATAGATGTTAGTCATGACCAGTGGGTTCGAAACCCCGGTATACCACTTTGTGACACTGTATATCGGTGAGACACGTACTCTCATGTGAGTGCGGGGTCCATTGTGATTGGGGACTATGGCTTAGTCCGACTTGTTGGCACTGTGTTATGATATTGGCTATTCTTGAGCCGTCGAGCCTCCTTCTCGGATGGTTGCATACTATATATTGTGATATTGGCCACTCTTGAGCCGGGGAACCCCCTTCTTGGGTGGTTGAGTATACTTGTGGGCCGTGAGCCAGTTATTGGATCCCGCGAGGATCGTTATCATTGTCTTATCATATTGACATGTTAGTTACTACCGATCCGTAGCTATTTCTGTTATCATGCTATTTCCAATCTCTGGAACTTGGTATTACTGTTTAACAACTAAAAAATGATAAAAAGGTTTTCAAAACTACTTTTGAGCCTGCGAGGATGTAGTTACATATTAGCTGACTCGTAGTGGATCGGGCTACACGCCGCAGTAGTATATATGTTGGATCGGACTGCACGCCGCAGTGACATTGTGCTTGGGCTGTAGGAGCCCCTCTAGAGTCTGAACCCCCACAGTGAGCACGGGTACCCAAATTAGATCGGGCTACGCGCCGTAGCGGTCATGTCATGCATTGCATTGCATTTAGCTACATCTACTAGCTGTTATACTGTTTTGTTGGTACTTGTTGGTACATGTACAGTTGATATTGATTATGTGACAGGGTATTTGATTACAGCTTTACATAGTACTTTATTGCGGATTTCTTATATGCGCTGTCTTACCCCTGTTTATTACCACTAAGTCTGGCAGTACTCATTTTACTCCCTGCACCTTGTGTGCAGATCCAGGTACCTCTCAGCAGTGATCCGGTAGCTGTTCGAGGCGACATCCGTAGGATATTCGAGGTAGCTGCAGAGTCCGCAGGACCCGATATTCCTTTTTACGGTGTTTTGATTCTGTATTGATATTTCTTTCCGCACTTGTTATCTTGTAAACCATTATACACTTATGTTCATTAGAGGCTCGTGACTCTTGACCCTTCGGTCTATGGGAGTTGGCACGTGTTGGGACTTGGTTCCCTTTTTTTAATATATCTATCACTGTTGAATTATTCCGTTATGCTTAAATTTGATAAAGTGAGCTTATGGCTCCATGATTGTTGTTAATTGGTCAGGCTGGCCTAGCAGTGTGCTGGGAGCCATCACGATCGGATTTGGGGTCGTGACAAGTTGGTATCAGAGCCTAGGTTTACTAGGCCTCATGAGTCTTGAGCCGGTTAGTAGAGTCTTGTGGATCGGTATAGGGATGCCTGTACTTATCCTCGGGAGGCTACGAACCTTTAGGAAACACTTCACTATTCTTGAACTCTGTCGTGCGATCTTGTTGTTCTGAGAACTGAACTTCTATATTCTATTCTCTTGCAGATGGCGAGAACGCGAGCATCAGGACGAGGTGGACGGCCTCCATTGCCACCTGTTAGAGGCCGTGGGCGCGGTCGTGCTAGAGGTAGAGGTAGGGCAGCTGAGGCAGTGCCAGCTGTCCCGCCCGTTGTACCAGTTCAGGAATAGCCCCTAGTGGCAGCTGAGGCAGGGCCAGACTGTATCTATTACTATTCCTGGTCTTCAGGAGACTCTTGCTCAGATATTATCGGTGTGTTCCGGTTTGGCTCAGGTAGTTTCAGCTACCGCCACTGCAGCGACATCTCAGACAGGGGGTGGTCAGCAAACCCCTGCAGCTCGCACACCTGAGCAAGTTGTTCAGGGACTTCAGACTCCGCAGGCGGTCCCCGCTCGGTGGTTGCACCGGCTATTCCTCCAGCCGCACCGGCTCCAGCTCCAAAGCATATGGTTCAGAGCTATGCCCGACGACGAGCAGGCGTCGTCTCGAGAGGTTTGGTAGACTTCGGCCACCCCATTTCGGTGGCGTTGAGGGCGAGGATGCCCGTGGTTTCTTGGATAAGTGTCGGAGGATGTTGCGGACGGCTGGTATTCTTGAGTCCAGCGGAGTTTCATTTACTACCTTTCAGTTCACCGGTCCCGCATTTGATTGGTGGGAAGAGTTTGAGAGGCGTAGGCTTGCAGGAGCAGCACCTCTCACATGGCAGCAGTTCTCTACTCTCTTTCTAGAGAAGTATGTACCTTAGTCCCGTTGTGAGGAGTTTCGTCGCCAGTTTGAGTGGTTGGTTCAGGGCGACATGTTAGTGACCCAGTATAAGCTTAGATTCACACAATTGGCTAGGCATGCCACATGGATGATCCCTACCGATAGGGAGAGGATCAGGAGGTTCATTGATGGCCTCAACTATTCTATCCGCATTCTTATGACCGGAGAGCGAGTTCTGTCATCATCTTTTGAGCAGGTTGTTGATATGGCACGCTCCATTGAGGCGGATCGTCGCCGAGAGAGGGAGGAGCGGGAGGCCAAGAGGCCTCGTGGTTCTGGCAGTTTCAGTGGTGCTCCATCTAGAGGGCATTCCCAGCAGAGCAGAGGTCGCTCATCTAGACCTTCTCATTCAAGCCGCCTAGAGCAGAACGGAGGTTCGTATGGCCGTGGTCGACAGGGGTTTCAGCAGGGTCAGTCATCACTTAGTGCCCTTCTAGCCTAGAGTGCAGCACCTACTTCTTCATCCCAGGGTTCTTCTGCGGCGAGGGGTTCCCTTCAGTCCCCTTCTTCAGCACCAGGTGCATGTTATGGGTGTGGCGAGTTCGGCCACATGAGGAGACAGTGCCCTCGATTCCATAGGGACAGGACTCAGCAGAGGGACCAACCCTCCTCTTCAGCACCATCTCGGTCTAGTAGAGGTGGAGGTCAGTCTTCTCGTGGTCGCCCCAGGGGCGAAGAGAGATCTGGTGGAGGCCAGGCACGGTTCTATGCACTTCCTGACAAGCGTGATGCAGTTGCCTCCGATGTAGTGATTATAGGTATCATTTCTGTCTGTCACAGAGATGCCTCTGTTCTATTTGATCCAGGGTCCACATATTCTTACGTGTCCTCTTATTTTGCACATCATTTGGGTGCGACTCGTAGTAGTCTTGATCTACCTGTTGTTGTATCCACCCCCGTGGGTGATACGATTGTTGTGGATCACGTCTATATATCCTGTGTCATATCTATTGGGGGTCTGGAGACCCAGGCAGATTTGTTATTGTTGGGGATGGTGAACTTTGATGTTATATTGGGTATGGACTGGTTGTCTCCGTACCATGCTATATTGGACTGTCATGCTAAGATAGTAACATTGGCCATTTCTGGTATTTCTCAGATTGAGTGGCGGGGTTCGACTGATTTCGTTCCTAGCCGTGTCATTTTGTTCTTAAAAGCTCGGAAGATGGTGGAAAAAGAGTGTTTATCATACTTGGCTTTTGTGAGAGATGTGGGAGCTGAGTCTCCTAGCATTGATACTGTACCTGTTGTGAGGGACTTCCCAGATGTATTCCCCTCAGACCTGCCGGGCATGCCGCCGGACAGGGATATTGATTTTGGCATTGACTTGGTGCCGGCACTCAGCCCATATCCATTCCTCCTTATCGGATGGCACCAGCTGAGTTGAAAGAACTGAAAGAGAAGCTTCAGGAGCTTCTGGATAAGGGTTTCATCCGCCCTAGTGTGTCCCCGTGGGGTGCACCGGTGTTGTTTGTTAAAAAGAAAGATGGTTCCATGCGGATGTGTATTGATTATAGGCAATTGAACAAAGTGACAGTGAAGAACAAGTACCCTCTACCGCGCATAGATGACTTGTTTGATCAGTTACAGGGTGCAAGAGTGTTTTCTAAGATTGATCTCCGTTCATGTTATCATCAGCTGAAGATCAGGGACTCAGATATTATGAAGACTACATTCCGGACCAGATATGGTCATTATGAGTTCCTTGTGATGTCTTTTGGGCCGACCAACGCCCCAGCAGCATTTATGCATCTGATGAACAGTGTATTCAGGCCGTATCTTGATTCATTTATGATCATATTCATTGATGACATTCTAGTCTACTCCCGTAGTCAGGAGGAGCATGCTCAGCATTTGAGTATTGTGTTGCAGAGATCGAGGGAGGAGAAGCTATATGCTAAATTCTCCAAGTGCGAGTTTTGGCTCGAGTCCGTAGCATTTTTGGGACATGTGGTGTCTCGTGATGGTATTCAGATTGATCAGAAAAAGATAGAGGCGGTGCAGAGTTGGCCCTAGACCATCCTCAGCTACAGAGATTAGGAGTTTTCTTGGCTTGGCGGGATATTATCGATGGTTTGTTCAGGGATTTTCATCCATTGCTTCTTCATTGACTAAATTGACCCGAAGGGTGCACCATTCGTGTGGTCGGATGAGTGCGAGGAGAGCTTTTAGAAGTTCAAAACAGCTTTGACCACAGCTCCAGTGTTAGTATTGCCATCAGCTTCAGGTTCATATACCGTTTATTGTGATGCCTCGAGAGTGGGGATAGGTTGTGTGTTGATGCGGGAAGGTAAGGTGATTGCTTATGCTTCTCGGCAGTTGAAGCCACATGAGAAGAACTATCC
>JASVEL010002332.1:0-119094 GCA_032618575.1 Nicotiana noctiflora | reverse complement strand
TAATTGACTTATGTGTTTCCATTTCAATTTCTCTTCTTCTTGTAATTGCTTTATGCTCTAATTTAAGGCATTTAATTGAAATTTTAGAGCATGTTTGGAAAGTCATATTGCAAAATGAATTTGGGTCTATTGGGTGTATTACACAGTTTGACATGTTTGTTTGACTAAGCAAAAGAAGTGCTAAACGACCACATTCGCGTGATCACACTTTGGCCACACTAGTGAAAATACATAATTGATCCTCTAACTAGTTAGCCTATATTTTCCCCTCCAAAACCCAATATTATATTCCAAGTCTTGATGTTTGAGAAAATTAAATATTGGGAGATGAAGAGTCTTGTATTTATGTGTATTTTATACAAATTATACGTTTTTAAATTATTAACAAATTATTGTATTTTCCTTGTATTTATGTGTATTTTATATAAATTATACGTATTTTAATTATTGTATTTTAAGAAAAACAAATATGGCATACGATTTTGTATACTTCCTCCTTACCAAACCCTAAACCAGCGGACACTCTCTCCTTCTCTAAAAATGGATTCAAACCAAGAAAATTTGGCGGTGCAACAAAATATGAATCCAAATGAACATAACACAAATACAACAATCATGAATATCAACCAAGATATTAGGGACGAGTTGTACAGATCTTTAGGGATGGCATCGGACGATAGTTTGTTGAATGAATACAAAGAGGTCGATGTTCATTCTCACGGCAGTTTCAACAATGTTGTGCACTTAGATGATAATGATGAAAAAGCCGATGGAGAATATCACGGAGAAGCTAACGATGATGAGGAACAAGTTTTAGGAAATGAGTTAGAGTTATGTGATGTTGATCGAAAAATGGAGAATGAATTCACTGAGGAGGATTTTGTCGTAGGTCCAACCTCTGGAATGTGATTTAGAGATAAAGATACTTTGTTTGCATTCTACAAAGAACATGCACGATTGAGAGGATTCTCCGTCATTAAAAGAAATTCCAACAAGAAGGGTGGTGACATTGCCAGGTATATAACCTACTGTTGTGATAGGACTAGGATTCGCAATATAAAAGTTTACCACCAAGAGTAACAATTGTAAAGTTAGGGTAGCTGCTGTTTTGGATGATTATGGTTGTTGGCGCGTCTCTAAGGTCGTTCACGATCACAATCATGAATTACTCCCATCCGTATCGTGCCTGATGGCTGGACATAGGTTTGTTTCTGTTTCTTTGAAGAGGGATCTTGTAGCTCACGATCGATCTGGCATTAGACCCTCCAAAAATATTAGACTTGCTGAGGTTCAATGTGGTGGACTGCAAAATTTGGGTTGCACTCCAAAGGATTATTGAAATTATATTTTGAAGAGTAGGAATTTTGAATTGAAAGAAGGGGACGTACAGTTGCTGCTCAACTTTTTTCGTGAAATCCAGGAGAAGGATAGTGTAAGGCCCCGTAAAATTTTTGTGTATAAAACCTAGTAGCTATAGTGTCATGGTCCGAATAATGTGTTAGGAATGCGTAGAATTGTTATGTGCAATTGTAACAATGTGATAGAATATGTGCATTCGCTGAGGTAAGGAAGTGTATACAAGTTGTGGAAAGTGTTGTATTTGTGTATTGTTGTTTGGTAATGTGTTTCGGGGGCCCTCTGACAGGTGGATATGTCCATAATACAAAGGAAGCTCTGGCGAAATTTTTCTAAAATATAAGAGTTAGTGAAAATTTTGGTAGTTTGCATATCATGTCTTTCAAAACCAACTCATTTTCAAAACCCTCATTCGAGGACGAATGATCTTAAGGGGGGGAAGATGTAAGGCCCCGTAAAATTTTTGTGCATAAAACCTAGTAGCTATAGTGTCATGGTCCGAATAATATGTTAGGAATGCGTAGACCACGGTTCGGACCCTTGGTAGTGATTTAAGTTTTAAAAATGTAAAGAGTCAATTTTTCCAGAAAAGTGTCAATTCTGCGGTCAGGAGTGCGACCGCAGATTTGCTATGCGGACCGCATTCCTGCCGTAGAGCTTAACAGTAGGTTTGCAAAATTTGGTGTTGAGAATGAGGTCGATATGCGATCGCATAACGGATCTGCGGACTGCAGATCTTCCGCATAAATTATTGAAGGTTTTGAACTTGAGATTTTACACTCATGCATGATTATTAAACTTGTTTTCTTAGTAAAGAGGAAGTGAATAGGCGTAAGAGTCTGCAAAACAAGGTCGGCAAAGATAGGATAGCTTGGGTAAGCATAAAGTAGGAAGTTAACGTAAGAAAAGCCGATACTAGGTATGTATGGCTAATTTTGATTCTTGTGAAATCGCCTATATGTGTGAAATTTGTTTGGTTCGTGTTAAATTGACAAATTGTGTGAAATTCTTGATGTTGTTGTTGGATATTCAAAGTTGTTGTTGAACTATGAGTGATGTAATATGAGATATGAGCCGAAAGATAAATGAGAGTTGAATTTGGTAAAAGAATTGTGAATAATTGCTATGATGGCATATATGGTACCTTGTGGAAAAGAAACGAAACACTTGAGGTGTGGCAAGTTATTGAACATAACAGTATGAACATTCTCGATTTTGGAACACTTGTAACTTGATTGTGATATTGGCTTGAGAAGTAATTGAGAACATGAACCAATGTGTAAATTGCTTATTTGGACTTGTTGTAATTGTGTGTAGTGTCTTATCTGCTGTTTGTGATTGTTGTGTTTGAAAACTGTACGGTGGGATCGGGTTGCGCGCCGCAACATGAAGAAATAAGGTATGGGTTGGGATGATAAGGGTGGCCGAGGTAATAAGGGTGGACGAGGTAATAAGGATGGAAAGCGATCGAAATCGCAAATGAAATTGATACAAAATCATTGATATGAAATTATGAAAGGAGACAACAGGAGAGTTTGCAACCTGTGGGGCACTGATTGCCCCTATGTTTGACTACTTGCAATTTATGTGATTGACTGGTTGTTGTTCTATTTGTTGACCTTAAACGTGTTTGTTTTGAGACTTATCTGAAATGAGAAAAAGGTGGGAAACATGGTTAGTTAACGTAATTGATTTCTTGATGTAATCTATTGGCTGTCTTGTCATCGTGATTCTTGTGTAACGGCTTGAGTTTACTTGGGACAAAGTTTGTCCATACATACCAGTACAATTCAAGTGTACTTGACGTCCCTTTTGCTGGGGACGCTACATTCGTGTTATGATTGTAGGTGGATCCGTAGCAGGCACTTCAACTCATCGGCAGTAGTATCCTTCATCCTCCACTGCCCGTTTTGGTGAGCCCCTTTCTTCCTCGGGGCCCTATGTGGTTCACGCCACTTTTGTTTAGATTTCATTTTGGTTTTGTAAGGTATAGCCGGAGCCTTGTTACCGGCAAGTATTGTATTCCCCTTTTGTATCCTAGAGGCTCTGTAGACATGTAAGCTGTGGGATTGTGGCCTATGTATATGTAGGTCGGGCGTTGTAAATTGTAAAATTGTGAACTTGTTAGTACATCAATCATATGGTTATGTTTATGCATTGTGAAATCGGTCATTATAGGTAAGATATTTGGTTCATAAGAATTAATCAACACGGGGGTAATGCGTGGGATAGAAAGGCACCCAGGTCCGCTTGACTGGGGCTACTCGGTCAGACGCCGGTCATGTCCCTCGATTTGGGGTGTGACAAACTTGGTATCTGAGGCTAAGGTTTTTAAAGTGTCCTAGGATGTCTCGGAGCCGTGTCTAGTAGTGCCCTTCTTATCAGTGTGTTGTCGACCACATCAGATAAGTTGGGGGCTGCACGGACATTTAGGAATATTACCCTTCTTCAAACAGTCCAAATCGTGCGATAAAACTTGACTATAAGATTGTTTTGTAACCCGTGCGTTGAGATTCCAGGTAAGTTTAAATGCTCTTTCGTCCATTTTATGTAGTGTTGTCGTATGTCATGACCAATGGGGAAAGACATGGTTATTATGGAGATTGCACAAGTATCTTGTTGAATAAACAGTATGGATATATATAGTATAAGTACACAGTACTATAGGTATACTTTATTTGAGGAAAGGATTAAAAGTGATTACCCACACAAAGAGGCAGTGATTTGACAAATGATATGTAAGCTTGAATAGCACACGTGGATAGTGCGAGAAGTATATAAATGATCTTAAGGTGTGAAAGAATATTGGTTATATAAGCATGTGATATATGAGGGAATGACTAAGAGATTAATGATAAGAGTGTAAGTCTCTCACATGAGGTAAAACGTTATGGAATGAGACCCAATTGGACCCTAGGTGAGAAGACCCTTGTCTTACGAACTTTATAAGGACCCAGGAATGTACGAAGTTGCGTTACACTCATAAAGGATATGCGTGGGGACTTGGAATCCCATACCTGCGTGGCTAAATAGGAGTAGGGAACTTATGAGATTAATACTGCGGTGACTTAAATTTTCCTAATAGTCAAGTGTATATATATATATATAAGAGATAGATATATGAGGCGTATGTCCCTAAAGTTTCTAAACTCAAGACTTATGTCAAAATCCAGGACATTCGCCCCATGTGGAAGAGGGAGGGCCATCGTGAGGCCACTTGTATACAATGAAATAAGAATGAGACCATGTAGCTATGATATTTGAATATTTTGGTGAAGACATGTGTGGTCTAGAAAAGAGATAATGGGTAACATGACTCTCTTGAAGAATATGTCAATGATAGACAACTAGCATTCCAAGAAGGGTAAGGAAGGTAAATTCTTCATGCATGGCGATGTGAATGATAGGGCCAACGATTCTAGAAGATAAGAATATGATTGTAAGGAGACTTTTACTTGTCATAAGGTCAGGAGAAATGGGACCCAAGGAAGTACCATATGTCAAATGTGAAAGATTGTGAGTTCTTAGAATGGGCTAATCATAAATTTGTGATTTAAACAAAGTTTCGGGATACTAAGGAAGCCAGAACGAGTGGGAGAAATAAATGTATTGCCACAACAACCCAAGATGGTAATTGGGGCTTGATAGAGAGCCTCCCAAAGAGTCTTACAAATAGATAAGTGTTAAGTGATGTTCAGACGAACACTCTTTGCTACATATATCCCAGTAAGAGTTAAGAGGTGAGCTAGATGAAATACCTAAGGTAATAGACCATGTAATATATGGAAGAGTGCGTGGCTATTCACTAACTAGGAAGAATGAGGTGAGAAGAATTGGGGAGAAAACCTTTAAATTGAGATGGTCATGCTTATTTAAAACAATTTTTGCACCAGAATGGTGGACTCACTTGGGGCGCAAGTGTTAATAAAAGTGTTAAGGGATTAACCGCAATGCAACCGACTTGGGTGGCACTGAATATCAACTAAAGGATCAAGAGATAGTTCATGTCTACACACAATGGGAAATGAGATTATCGTTGATGAAGTTGTGGTACTGTAAAATGATTAAACAAGACATAATGATTTTTCAAGTTCACAGGAGGCAGACAAATGTGTGGGACAATAAAGCTATTAATTATGCACTATCCGCAAATCAGGATGGGAATGAAAGGTTCGGAATAAATTGAAAGAGGATGAACACTCGTGACGGACCAGACGTGTTTAGCATGATAACTCTTAAGCCGCAATATCGGGGAACTTTATTGGTAACTATAACATGGAGAATAAGGCGAGTTACTCATCGGAGATAGAATCAGGTGGACTAAGCCTTACACTTAAGAGTAAAACCAAAGGTTGTTGTTGAAGGATTGATGAGGATTTAAAGTTTCAGAGAATACCCTTCTCGGGCTAGTGACCCTCCCTAAATCATATGCATATAAAGGTTGTTGCTATACATTTTGAGAGGTGTTTAACCGTAAGGAGGGATGGTAGGAATTTTCACAAGGGAAGTAGTGCATTTTCTTAAATTCTATAATGCACATATTGGGAGAAGAGGTTGGTTAAGGAAAGTTAGAGCACAATGTTACCTTACATTCGATGCAATGTCATGCAAGTTAGTGTTATTCGGGGTACGTGTGCAAGTTAGCCAGTGCTATTCATTGAGATAGGAGGTCATATGGGAAAACTCACTCAATAATGCCTTTTGTTAAGAATTGTGAAGAGTTAGTAGCAATTTTTCACATGGGATCATAATCATATCAAGGAAATTATAGTAGAACTCAATTCGTGGAAGGTCTTATGTAAGAGGAATATAATAAAGATGTTCCGCTAATGATGTAAAGTGTCAAGGTGATAGTTATGCCTCTAGGGTTGGTTTGGGGTGTGTGTTGATGCAACACAGAAAGGTTATAGCGTATGCTTCGAGATAACTCAAAGATCACAAAAAGAATTATCCGACACATGATTTGGAGCTCGCGACAGTTGTGTTTGTTTTGAAATATGGCGGTATTTTCTTTATGGGGTTCGTGTAGATGTGTTATCAGACCACAAGAGCCTCCAGTATTTGTTCAAACTGAAGGAGCTGAATCTAAGACAGCGGCGGTGGTTAGAATTGCTCAAGGACGATGATATGAACATATTGTACCATCCAGGGAAGGCAAATGTGGTGGCCGACGCTCTTAGTCAAAAATCCATGGGTAGTTTGGCTCATTTGGGGTATGGATCAGAGGCCCCTGGCTCGAGAGGTTTACCAATTGGCCAGTTTGGGGGTTCGTATCTCGGCGTCAGACGAGGGAAATGTTTGGGTGCACAATGGAGCAGAATCATCATTGGTCGCGGAAATCAAGGAAAAAAAATAGTTCATGGATCCAACATTGGTTTGGGTGAAGGAAGCAGTTATGAATGATAAGACCTCACCATTTATATTCAGCAGTGAGGATGGTGTATTGCGGTGTCAAGGTAGATTATGTGTTCCGGAGGTGAACGAGCTTCGGGAAAAGGGAAATGGCAGAGGCTCATGTACCATGATCTTAAGGAGATTTATTGGTGGAATGGTATGAAAAGGGATATGGCAAGCTTTGTAACTAGATGCCCAAACTGCCAGCAAGTGAAGGCCGAGCATCAACGGCTTAGTGGATTAACTCAGCTCATAGAAATACCAAGGTGGAAATGGGAGATGATCAATATGGATTTCGTGGTGGGGTTACCTCGCACTCAGCGCAAGTTTGACTCAATATGGGTGATAGTGGATCGACTCACCAAATTAGCTCACTTCCTGCCAATCAAGTCCACTGATACTGCGGAGCAATATGCAAGGTTGTACATCAAGGAGATAGTAAGGCTTTATGGCACTCCACTTTATATTATCTCGGATCGCGGGGCTCAGTTCACAGCTAACTTTTGGAAGAAGTTTCAGCAAGTTTTGGGAACTCAGGTGAATCTCAGCACAGCTTTCCATCCACAGACCGACGGTCAGGCCGAGCGGACCATTGAGACGATTGAAGATATGTTGCGGGCTTGTGTCTTGGATTTTAAAGGTAATTGGGATGAACACTTGCCACTGATAGAATTTGCTTACAATAACAACTACCATGCTAGCATTCAGATGGCCCCGTTTGAGGCATTGTATGGGAGAAGGTGTAGGTCACCAATTGGGTGGTTTGAGGTAGGTGAAGCGGAATCGCTAGGGCCAGATATGGTGTACGAAGCTATGGAAAAGGTCAAGGTTATTCAGGAGAGAATGAAAATAGCACAGAGTCGTCAAAAATCCTATGCAGACGTTCGCCGAAGGGACTTGGAGTTTCAAGTCGATGATTGGGTGTTCTTGAGGGTGTCTCCTATGAAGGGAGTCATGCGATTCGGAAAGAAAGGAAAATTGAGTCCTAGGTATGTCGGGCCATATCGGATTGTTCAAAGGATTGGTCAAGTTGTTTATAGGCTAGAGTTGCCTCCTGAGATGTCATCAATGCACCCGGTATTCCATGTGTCCATGTTGAAGAAAGTGATTGGAGATCCATCCACCATCATGCCAGTCGAAGCTATAAAGGTTAATGAAGATTTTTCATATGAAGAAGTTCCAGTTGCCGTTCTTGATAGGCGAGTCCGTAAGTTGAGAATAAGGAAGTTGCCTCTGTTAAAGTATTGTGGCGAAGTCAACAAGTTGAGGAGGCCACATGGGAAGCAGAAAAAGAGATGAAGGAAAAGTACCCCCATTTTTTGATCAAGCCTAGAAGAAATTAGGTGACCCTTCTACTCCTAGTAACTGTCATCTTGTCCAAGTTGTTTCTCTCTTAGTATTAGTGAAGTCTCTTTCATTTTGTAATGAGTTAAATGCGTTGTTACCTTGGGTCACTTGAACCCTTCTTGATAAATGAAATCCTTATAAAGATTTATGTGTTAAATAAACAACTAATAGTAAGTGGATATTGGTAATGGTTTGTTTGTGTGTACATGGTGTATTGAAATGGTTAAATAAGGTAAGAACTCATTGAAGTGATTAGTTATGTGCAATTGTAACAATGTGATAGAATATGTGCATTCGCTGAGGTAAGGAAGTGTATACAAGTTGTGGAAAGTGTTGTATTTGTGTATTGTTGTTTGGTAATGTGTTTCGGGGGCCCTCTGACAGGTGGATATGTCCATAATACAAAGGAAGCTCTGGAAAAATGTTTCTAAAATATAAGAGTTAGTCAAAATTTTGGTAGTTTGCATATCATGTCTTTCAAAACCAACTCATTTTCAAAACCCTCATTCGAGGACGAATGATCTTAAGGGGGGAGGATGTAAGGCCCCGTAAAATTTTTGTGCATAAAACCTAGTAGCTATAGTGTCATGGTCCGAATAATGTGTTAGGAATGCGTAGACCGCGGTTCGGACCCTTGGTAGTGATTTAAGTTTCAAAAATGTAAAGAGTCAATTTTTCCAGAAAAGTGTCAATTCTGAGGTCAGGAGTGCGACCGCACATTTGCTATGCGGATCGCATTCCTGCTGCAGAGCTTAACAGTAGGTTTGCAAAATTTAGTGTTGAGAATGCGGTCGATATGCGATCGCATAACGGATCTGCGGACCGCAGATCTACCGCATAAATTCTCGAAGGTTTTTGATTGTCAAATCTGCGGTTCACTATGCGACCGCGGATCAAGAATGCGGACCGCATTTTGGTCGCATTCCTTAACAGAACTTGTGTAAATTTTGAGGTAATTCCGCGGTCACTGCGGACCGCATGCTGATTCCGCGATCGCAGATGCGACCGCAGAATTGACCCGGACTAGGAATTTTATAAATTTCAACCCGACCTCTTCTTTAAAATAACGCCTTTCTCCTTCATTTTATCATATCATCTTACCAAAATTAGAGAGAGAGAGAGGGGTTTTAGAGAGAGAAGTTCTTCATCTTCAAAGATTGTTCCAACCATTAAGTCCAAAGGATTCTAGGGCCAAGATTCAACTTCCCCAATATTTACAAGGTAAAAACCCTAACTATTTTTCCTCTAATTTTTAGTTTTAAAATGGGTAAGAAGAGGGTTGCCTATAATAGCTTTTGAACTTGAGATTTTACACTCATGCATGATTATTAAACTTGTTTTCTTAGTAAAGAGGAAGTGAATAGGCATAAGAGTCTGCAAAACAAGGTCGGCAAAGATAGGATAGCTTGGGTAAGCATAAAGTAGGAAGTTAACTGAAGAAAAGTCGATACCAGGTATGTATGGCTAATTTTGATTCTTGTTAAATCGCCTATATGTGTGAAATTTGTTTGGTTCGTGTTAAATTGACAAATTGTGTGAAATTCTTGATGTTGTTGTTGGATATTCAAAGTTGTTGTTGAACTATGAGTGATGTAATATGAGATATGAGCCGAAATATAAATGAGAGTTGAATTTGGTAAAAGAATTGTGAATAATTTCTATGATGGCATATATGGTACCTTGTGGAAAAGAAACGAAACACTTGAGGTGTGGCAAGTTATTGAACATAACAGTATGAACATTCTCCATTTTGGAACACTTGTAACTTGATTGTGATATTGGCTTGAGAAGTAATTGAGAACATGAACCAATGTGTAAATTGCTTATTTGGACGTGTTGTAATTGTGTGTAGTGTCTTATCTGCTGTTTGTGATTGTTGTGTTTGAAAACTGTACGGTGGGATCGGGTTACGCGCCGCAACATGAAGAAATAAGGTGTGGGTTGGGGTGATAAGGGTGGCCGAGGTAATAAGGGTGGACGAGGTAATAAGGATGGAAAGCAATCGAAATCGCAAATGAAATTGATACAAAATCATTGATATGAAATTATGAAAGGAGACAACAGGAGAGTTTGCAACTTGGGGGGCACTGATTGCCCCTATATTTGACTACTTGCAATTTATGTGGTTGATTGGTTGTTGTTCTATTTGTTGACCTTAAACGTGCTTGTGTTGAGACTTATCTGAAATGAGAAAAAGGTGGGAAACATGGTTAGTTAACGTAATTGATTTCTTGATGTAATCTATTGGCTGTCTTGTCATCGTGATTCTTGTGTAACGGCTTGAGTTTACTTGGGACAAAGTTTGTCCATACATACCAGTACAATTCAAGTGTACTGACGTCCATTTTTCCGGGGACGCTACATTCGTGTTATGATTGTAGGTGGATCCGTAGCAGGCACTTCAGCTCATCGGCAGTAGTATCCTTCATCCTCCATTGCCCGTTTTGGTGAGCCCCTTTCTTCCTCGGGGCCCTATGTGGTTCACGCCACTTTTGTTTAGATTTCATTTTGGTTTTGTAAGGTATAGCCGGAGCCTTATTACCGACAATTATTGTATTCCCCCTTTTGTATCCTAGAGGCTCCGTAGACATGTAAGCTGTGGGATTGTGGCCTATGTATATGTAGGTCGGGCGTTGTAAATTGTAAAATTGTGAACTTGTTAGTACATCAATCATATGGTTATGTTTATGCATTGTGAAATCAGTCATTATAGGTAAGATATTTGGTTCATAAGAATTAATCAACACGGAGGTAATGCGTGGGATAGAAAGGCACCCAGGTCCGCTTGACTAGGGCTACTCGGTCAGGCGCCGGTCATGTCCCTCGATTTGGGGCGTGACAGATAGAGAGTTTTTCTATTCAACCGACGTTGATAATATTGGTAGGCTGCAAAATGTGGTATGGGTGCATTCACACTGTAAGACAGCGTATAAGCATTTTCATGATGCGATATGCTTTGATACAACGTACGATATTATATGCCATGTGCTTCATTTGTTGGCATCAATCACCATAGACAGTCCATCTTACTAGGATGTGCTCTTATGTCTCATGAAGATATCGATAGTTACAAATTAATTTTTAGAACTTGGCTTGATGCCATGGGAAATGTTTATCCAGATGCGATCATAATTGATCAGTGTCAGAGCATTAAGGTAGCCATTACTGAAGTGATGCCAAATATAATACATAGGTATTGTATTTGGCATATATTCTCAAAGTTGCATGTTTACTTAAGTGGAGTTCATCCTTCTAAAGTTACACATGCAGAATTTAAATCCATGGTCCTTGATAGCATTATTGTTGAAGTTTTTGAGAGAAAATGGACAGAATATATTGCAAGGTATAATTTGCATGTAAGGAATTGGTTCATCAAGCTTTACTCTGAGAAGGAAAAATGGGTTCATGTCTACCTTGATGTATTTTTTTGGGGTGGTACGCTATACGCAAAGAAGTGAGGGGATGCATGCGTTCTTTGATGGATATATTACCCGTCGAAGCACTCTAAAGATGTTTGTTCACTAGTATGAGTTGGCTATAAGAGCTAAGTATGAGAAAGAGTTGGAAGCGGAATACATGTCAAAAAACTTTCAAATTGTGTGTGAGTCAATGTTCAAGTGGGAGCAGCATGCAATCCAGTGTTATACGCGTACAGTGTATGAATATTTCAAGACACAGCTAAGGAAATTATATCATTGTGAAGTTAGCAGCCAAGACGAAAATCAAGTTGTCCCCGGTGTTGAGAAATTCATCGTTAGTGATTATTCATTAATAACAAAAATGACAAATGCATGGCCCTTATTTAATTAATCTCGTATTGAGCCTTAAAATTCTAGGCCATGTAAGTATCACGGCACTCAAGGTATGACCGAAGATTGCCAACAACTAAGAGAAGAAGTTGCTCGATTTTTCAAAAATGACCACCTCCGAGAATTCCTAAGTGAGCCAGCCAAAAACCACTTCATAAATAGGGATGCCAACAAATAAGTCAAACAAGAGGAGCCTCATCACGTGATCAACATGATCATTGGGGGAGTTGAAGTCCCCCAAGAGCAAATGATAAAACATACTAAAATATTTATTACAAGAGAAAAACATACACGGGATTACATTCTGGAAAGAGCTATTTCGTTTAGCGATGAGGATGATTACAACACCCCGAGGTCATTCATAGCTCCCGATGACACTGATGCCCCCAAATCAATGGTCTAAGAATTGGAGCAAGTTATATTAATCGAGAATCTACTAGATCGAAAGGCATACCTGGGCACAGGGTTAACCCTAGAGCTTAGAAAAAAACTTATTGATTTTCTTAAAGCTAACGCTGACTATTTTGCTTGGTCTTATCTTAGTATGACAAGGATCCCACAAGAGGTAAAAACTCATAAGATGAGTTTTGACCCAAAGTTCCATTCGGTTAAGCATAAGAGAAGGCCACAATCCGAGATCAAACATATGTTCGTTAAGGATGATATATCCAGACTTCTAAAAATAGAATCCACCCGGAAAGTTAAATACCCGGATTAGTTAACTAACATAGTGGCAGTACCTAAGAAAGGAAATAAACTAAGGATGTGTGTGTATTATAAAGATTTAAATAAAGCATTCCCAAGGGATGCCTAACATAGATCGAATGATCGACGCGACGGTCGGGCATGAGATACTCAATTTTCTCGATGCCTACTTCGGCTTCAACCAAATTTGATTGGACCTGGACGATCAAGAAAAGAATTTTTTCATAACAAATTTCGGCACCTACTGCTATAACATAATACCGTTCGAATTAAAGAATGCTGATACCACCTACCAACTCCTAGTAACTCGGATTTTTGAAGAACAAATAGAGAAATCAATAGAAGTTTATATTAACGATATGTTGGTTAAGTCCCTGCGAGTAGAGGACCATTTGAACCATTTGCATGAATTCTTTGACATAATAAAGAAGTTAAACATGAAGCTAAATTCGAAGAAGTGTGCATTTGTAGTCGGTACGGGCAAATTCCTAGGGTTCATCGTATCTAATTGGGAATAAAGGCCATAGAGGACATCACCATAGTTGACAACGTCAAGTCGGTTCAAATATTTACATGGCATATAGATGCATTAGACCGTTTCATCTTGAGGTCGTCAAACAAGAGCCATCGATTCTTCTCACTATTGAAAAAAAAGAACAATTTTCCTTGGACTCCGGACTGCCAGCAAGCTTTGTAAAATCTCAAGCAATACCTAGCGAGGCCTTATTTACTGCACACTCCAAAGGCATACAAACAACTGTACCTCTACTTGGTAGTTTCCGAGTTGATGGTAAGTGGTATCTTAGTCCTGGAGGAAGAAGGTACACAATTTCCTATTTATTATGTTAGTAGAACCCTAGGCGATGAAATAACAAGGTATCCTCACCTAGAAAAGTTAGTGCTTTCCTTGTTAAGTGCTTTTAGGAAACTAAAATCATACTTTTAGTGCCACCCCATCATAACCTCTCACCTACTAAGGAATGTCAATGCATAAGACCGAGCTCTCGGGCCAGCTGGCCAAATGAGCCATGGAGTTAGCAGGTATGATATCGAGTGCCGACCCGAACTACCATAAAATCTCAGGTTTTGGCCGACTTCTTGCTGACTTTACACCGCCTTGATAGCCAAAGTCGAAAAGGAATTACTGCTAACTTCGAGGGCTAATTCGGTAGTTTGGATCCTATTCAAGGAAGATGCCTCCAATGTGAAGGGCCTGGGCTCGATATCATGTTAAAACCACATGCAAGAAGCATAATTAGGCAGTCTACTAGAATTGTAAAATTGAGTAACAATGAAGCCGATTACGAAGCTGTGACTGCAGGTCTAGAACTGTCTAAGATCCTCGGGGCTGAAGTGATCGAAGCCAAATACGGCTCTCTCCTCGTCTTAAACTAAGTCAACAAAATATTCAAAATAAAAGAGGAACGAATATGGAGGTACTTAGACAAATTGTCGGTAACCCTACACCAATTCAAGGAACAGACTCTGTATCTTGTACCCCGAGATCAAAATAGTGAGGCCGATGCACTGGCCAACTTGGGTCGTCCGTTAACTTTGACAAAATTCAGCTCGGGCAGTGGTGCAACTGATGAACTCGATGGTAGACGAAGGTCATGCCATAATAAACTTGACAAGTTTGAATTGGGATTGGAGAAACAAATACATAGACTACCTGAACATAGGAAAATTGCCATCAGATCCCAAAGAATCGAGAGCCCTACAAACCAAAGATGCCAAATTTAGCTTAGTTGAAGGGGCATTGTTTAGAAGATACTTCTTTGGCCCACAGGCTTGATGCTTAGTTCCACGGGAGATCAAATACGCCATGAGAGGAGTCCATGAGGGCACTTATGAGAACCATTCTAGGACAGAATACTTGGTTCAGAAGCAAATCAGAGTCGGCTACTACTAGAATTAAATGGCGAAGGAAGCCAAAGACTTCATGCAAAAATGCAACAAGTGGCAAAAACACGACCCGATAATTCCTCAACCGGTAGAGATTATTCACCCGATCATGTCACCGTGTCCATTTATGAAGTGGGGAATGATCATCGTTATTCCCCTGCCATAGGCGCCTGGTAAAGTCTAATCCATACTATTTGAAAAAATAATCGGCCATGAATCGGGAAATGGTATACAACTACCGAACAACTAGAATGTGGCACACTTAAAGTCGTACTACTGCTAAGGTACAGACTCAATTTTTTTAAATTTAGTTACATCATGGACTAACGTATGCAGGTACTCAGCTAGAGGCGAACGTGGCTATTAGGTCTAAAAGCACGTGTTGTACTATTTTTCCTTTGAACCGATTTTGTTCCCAAGTTTGTTTTCGGCAAGGTTTTTAATGAGGCAATAGTAAAACATGCTACCTTAGTTATGAATACCCACCTTAAATTGGGATTGATGATCATTTGCACCAAATCAATAGTATCCGAGTCTTCATACGTTTGGTCCCGAATACTAGAGGCCATTACCCCTAGGTTAAGATCGTTTACAAGGGAAAATTTTATATGTCAAAATCCAATGCTTTGCGAATATGATTCATTGTAAGGGTCAAATAGTCATATGAATCGTGCCCATGTATCCCACTCTAGCCACGGCACAAGGCTTATGCACCTCCGATTATGTACCCTACATATAAAACAATGACAAAAAACATTAATTCCCTTATACTTTATTATTACACATTTCACTTCTTTAAAGCTCCACAATGGATCCTAAATCCTAAAGCCCACAGGCTACCCCTACCCGGGGGCTGTCGGCCGATAAAAAATTTGAACATCCTAGGCTACCAAATCCCGAAGGCACCAAGCCAATTAGACAGTGCCCGTATGCAAACGTTTATGACCAAACTAAAATGGCACAGAGACGTCTGAAGTCCTTACTTATAAAGTAAGGCCCTTACATATAATCAGAACCTATTAAAAGGTTACCCTTGGCAAAGGTTACCCTCAGCAAAACCATCATTGTATATGAGTAAAACACTCAAGCATCTTAGAATCCTTCAATTTTATAGATGTCTTGAAGTTATGAGTAATTCAGAGTTGCCATCAAAATCGGGCCCCAATCATACCTCCGAATAATGAATACTCTAGATGACATCTGATTATATGTTATGGAATTAAGAACGATACATAAATAAAAAATTGCAAAGATATGCTGAAAAGTAAAAACATGGTATTGGAAAAGGAATTTTTTTATATGTTTCAAAAGACATTTACAAAGGCGTGATAAAACGGCCTCAAAACAAGCAACAAAGAAAACATACAAGGAAAAACAAAAAAAGAACCAAGTCACCTATGCTTAATATTCACTAGGGCTCGACTCAGCATTAGAATCGTCGGAACCTTCGGAACTATCGGATCCTTCGGGATCTTCAAGCTCATAAAGTTCCTTTGCCTCGACCTCGATCCTCTTGGCTTCTTCGATATTGGCTAACAGGTCAAAACCTCGGGAATGAATCTCCTTGAGGGTATCCCTCTAGGATAGCCTCTTCATATACTCGGTCTTTATCTTTAATCGGGCCTTGACTATCTCGACATCAGCCTTATCCTAGGCCAACATTTCCTCAACTTCAGAGGAATGGATCATAGAGTCCTCCAATTTGGACTTCAGCGTGGTATATTCCTGGCCGAGGGCATCCTGTCCCGTGACGGTTGAGTTCAGTTATGCGTGGATTTTATCATTTAGCTGAGACCCCTTGTCGGCCTTGTCCTTTGTCACCTGAAGCTGGTCCTTGATGATTCCAACTCCTCTTTTCTAGCCTCTTTTTTTTTTTTTGAAACCATCAGGTCTATCCTCCCCATGAACGCCTCGGTCATGGCCTTGACCTCATCTATGTCGGCCTAAAGTTGGTCAATCAAATCTATCTTCTCTTAAAACTACAAAGTTGAGTTGTTAGTAATAACGAGTAGCTTCTTGTTTTTTTTAAATATCCTACTTTCTTGACCAGATCAGCATGCTCCCATTTCGCCGGCGAGGCCTCATTCTGTCACTTTTCTAGCTCAGCCTGGACAGTTGGTAGATCTAAAAACCTTGTACATGTCCTTCTTCTGGACCTATTTTTTGAGCTCAAACTCGAGCTTGCTAATTTCCAAACGAGACCTAAGGAAGCTTTCATAAGGAAGTAATGAATCCATAAAAACAGTAAGGTCATTAAAAAATTCTAAAGCTAAGCAAAATCCGCAAAGGATACAAAAGGTAGAGGTCTTACCTGGTTCAGTGCTTGTTGTGCCTCGTTGAAGAGGATCAATGTGCCTATTTCATTCATCTTATATTGGTCTTCCACGATCACCAGGAAATAAAGGTAGTTGTCCACACCCACTGGAGTAGAATGCTACAGTGTTCGCTGTGATAGTATGAATAAAGTTCTTTTATGGTCGGGATCCACACCCCCTGGCAGGGAACTGCATCACTAGCTTCAGGTTCGAACTTAGATCGCACGCTCTCGATGTTACACCTTTTTTAGGGCCTCAAGGTGACCAAGCCCGGAGTAGTACTCCAATGCGCTCATGTCCATTCCGTTTAAGAACGCTTTAAGGGCATCATCTCGGCTCTGGTGCCATCTCATATGAACTCTTTTTATCGGCTTAAGCCTCTTTAAATATGGAATCTATATGGGATGGTGTCTATGGAATGTCGATGATACCAACTATCTCCTTCGGGGTAGGAGCAACTTCTTGATAGGACGTGGCCTCCGACTATTCTTCTAGTTTCTGAGCTTGAGGGGGATCAACCTCTTAGCCTTTTCTGGTTGCTGCCTGCTCCCCCTCGTTGATGGTCGACTCATATGCAAAGAACTATACTTTGTTATCTTTGGGGTAATCCCTATACTAGAAGAGGGAATTAGGGTCCGGTACCTTGGATTTGGTCTTTTGTTAATTTACCTAACATAGACAACCACCTTTTGTTTCTTCACCTCGGCATCTGGGGAGCCCGAGTATTTCCTCGGCTTCTTTTTTTTATCCTCCTTCAGCTCCGGTGTTGGTGTTCCCTATAGGTTCGGGGTCTTACACTATGTACTATAATGCATCATATGTTAGACTCGGTGCGGTGTTGATGCAATTTGGTAGGGTGATTGCCCACGTGCGTAGACATGTAAAGGTACATGAGAAGAATTATCATGTCCGCGACCTTGAGTTAGCGGCTATTGTTCATGCCTTGAAGATTTGGCGGCACCATTTGTATGGTGCCCATTGAGAGGTCTATACCGACCACCAGAGTCTATAATATCTTTTCAAATAGAAGGATCTTAACTTGCAGCAACAGAGATGGCTAGAGTTTCTTAAGGAATATGATATCACCATTATATATCATCCTGGAAAGGACAATGTGGTGGTCGACGCCTTTAGTCAAAAGGTAGAGAGCTTGGGTAATTTAGCATATCTACCGATAGCAGATAGGCCGTTAGCATTAGATGTTAGGACCTTGGACACCTCGTTTGTTAGATTGGATGTTTTAGATAGGAGCTGAGTTTTTGACTGCGTCGTTTCTCAATCTTCTCTATATGATCGTATCAGAGAGTTCCAACACGGTGATGCCAAGGAGGTTATTATTGGGACTGGCACTGTGTTGCGGATGCAGTGACAACTATGTGTGTTGATGAGCATGAAACACACACTAAAAGTATGCTATATGAGCATCCCAATTAGAAACAATGGAAGGAAGAATTCTCCAAAATAATTGGAACGTCGTCCACCACTAGTATTTCCATTTTTAAAAGGCGTCTCTCGAGTCGCACTCTTTTCCCTTACCCGAGTTTTACCCAATTGGGTTTTCTCGGGGAGGTTTTTAACGAGGTGGTAGAGGGGACACCTGGAGATATTTACGGAACGAGTTTATCATACCAGTCACTCCATGCGCTCTCCTGGCTAACATGACAAAGGGACTGGACTAGCATGATTTCCAATATATGAACGGCTAAGGCCATCTCCAATGTATGAACGGCTAAGGCCATCTCCAATTTATGAACGGCTAAGGCCATCTCTAATGTATGAACAACTAAGGTCATCTCCAATGTATGAACGACTAAGGCCATCTCCAATGTATGAACGGCTAAGGCCATCTCCAATGTATGAACGGCTAAGGCCATCTCTAATGTATGAATGACTAAGGCCACCGTCGTTAATAAGTCGGCCCAACTCGACTACGACAAAAGAGTAACTCGATGACAGTCGAAGTTACGTATATGGCCAAGGCCATCTCCAACGTGTAAATGGCTAAGGCCATCATCGCCAATAAGTCGACCGAACTCGACTATGAGAAACAAGTAACTCAACGATAGTCGAAGTTACGTATATAGCCAAGGCCATATCCAACGTGTAAAAGGCTAAGGCCACCATCGTCAATAAGTCGACCAAGATCGACTACGACAAACAAGTAACTCGACTACAGTCGAAGTTATGTATATGGCCAAGGCCACCTCCAATGTGTAACTGACTAAGGCCAGCATCATCAATAAGTCGACCCAGCTCGACTACGATAAACAAGTAACTCGGCGATAGTCAAACTTATGTATATAGCCAAGGCCATCTCCAACGTATAAATAGCTAAGGCCACCGTCGTCAATAAGTCGACACAGCTCGACTACGACAAACAAGTAACTCGACGACAATCGATGTTACGTATATTAACAAGTCCATCTCCAACATGTAAATGGCTAAGGCCACCATTGTCAATAAGTCAACCTAGCTCGACTATGATAAACAAGTAACTCGATGACAGTCGAAGTTGCATTTATAGCCAAGTCCATCTCCAACATGTAAATGGCTAAGGCCACCATCATTAACAAGTCGACCCAGCTCGACTACGACAAATGAAGTAACTCGAAGATAGTCGAAGTTATGTATATGGCCAATACCATCCCCAACGTGTAAATGGCTAAGGCCACCGTCGTTAATAAGTTGACCCCGCTCGACTACAACAAACAAGTAATTCGAAAACAGTCAAAGTTACGTATATGGCTAAGGCCATCTCCAACAGGTAAAAGGCTAAAGCCATCATCATCAATAAGTTGACAACTCGACTACGACAAATATAGTAAATTGACGACAGTCAAAGTTATGTACATGGCTAAGGCCATCGACAATATTACAGCTAAGGCCATCATCACCAACGGTCGCGAACCCTGTTCGACTATGGCACAAGGAACGTAAATAGCAGATGAAGCGACGCCATTATTAGCTAAAGACACCACTATTTAGCATTGAAGCTGCATCCTATCAGCAGATAACACAAACACCTTTCGAGAAGCACACTGAGAATCTTACAAATATGGGAGCATCCGCTCTACAGAGATGAGATACCGAAAATAAAAGATACAAAAGGAAAAGAATAACAACAAAAGTATAACTTCTAGTATCATCCAAAAATACATGTACAAAAGGACCCATTTACATTTCCAAATACAACAAAACCAAATGAATACAAGTCCTAAGGGGCTTCGCCATTCTGCTCACCGTCCCCCACATGTCCGCTATCTCGTCCCCTGCCGCCCCTAGGCTGATAAGTTGTAAAAATACAGGACCCAGACCCTAGACGGTTAATGTATTTGTAATTTTAGCTTGCCCGGTCTGGGGAGTTAGAACTATACCCGGAGCTATCAGACAAGTCGAATATGGTGTCACACCTCTTTTTTACGCTAACACGCATGGGCGCAAGATATAAAAGAGAGTTTTTCCAATTAAAGGACAACCAAAACGGGATTCATTTATTGAGAGATTCGGAGTCGCCACTTGGGAGATTTATGGTGTCCCGAGTCACCGGTTTGAAACCCGAATTGAGGAAAGGTTTGACTCTATTTAATGGTCGGCGAACCAGAAATCCGGATAAGGAATTCTGTTAACCCGGGAGAAGGTGTTAGGCATTCCCGAATTCCGTGGTTTTAGCACGGTCGCTCAACTATCATATTCGGCCTATTTATCTGATTTTTCTACAGTTGTATACTTAATGCAAATTAATATCCCATTACCGCTTTTATTATTATTATGATTTGTGAAAAGAATGTTGCCTAAAAATATGTTTCGAATCACGTCACATGAAATGCACTCGGATTCTCGACACATTCTTATTCAACATTTTGGGATTCGGATTTGGGTCGCATGAAATGCACACTCGTACTTAAGAAGGTAAAATTATTAAAATACGCGCCTGGAGCGATTACTTATTTACATTTTTTTTTTCGCGAAGGCCGTGATATTTGCTAAGAAACGGCAATCTCGAAATCTAAGCACTTTATGTATACGCTTATGGGGGCCTTGCGATTTGTGTAACTATTGGGCGAGGCGCACCTCTAATTCAAATCTAAAGCGAGCTACATCCCGCTGTATTTATTTAGGAGTTGATTCCAAATTATTTAAAACTTGTTACGAGCCACACCACATGAAATGCGCCTGTGGTTCCTGACACGCTTTATTTAATCTTGTTCAAAATTGGAGTCGGGTCACATGAAATGCACCCCCGATTCCTTTAATCTAATTACGTCATTCAGTTGAGTAATAACTCACTAATTTCTACAATGTGACAAAATCCTACTCAACTATAACCAATTCGAGCAAACATACGATTAGTTAATTAAGTGAGTAGGTTTGAGTCTATGGTGGACAATTATATGGAAAGAACTTACTTTGAATTCAAATAATCCTCAAAGAGCCACTGTCATATATCTTCGCAAGTTCAAGATATCATTCCTCACGGGTGTTCAAATCACCTTAGACTTTCTGCTTAAACAAATAGCTAATCTCGCTTTTAACATAAGGTCTAACATTAACAGATTTGAAGACTACACACATGAATAGAGAAGATTGAACAGAGATACAGCAGAATAATTCAGGTTTACGTACATATCCAATGATGGTGTATCTTTGATCTAGATACATTTTTCATAACCAAAACCAGCAATACAAAATTAATTAAAGAATAACAAAACGTAGCAAACATAAGAACTTTGGACAACTGTATGTATTCAACAGACTTAAAAGGGAGCTTCAGGCTTCATTCTTTTTGAACCAAGAAACTACAATATCAGAGGTGTGTACCTGGAATACGGAAGAAGAAAGAAGAGTGAGCAGTGAACAGAGTGGGCAATCAACAGTATAGCAGTAACCAAACAGCAACCAACTAATCCCAGCAACAGACTCCAGAGATAGAAATCAGTGACCAAAGACTCCACCACTTCAAAGAAACCAACAGCCAAGACTTCCAAATCAAAACAGACCCCTATACTTATGAAATACCCTGGGGGACTTATGCACCCAAATGTTTGAAGCACAACTGACTTCAAACAACAAAAACAGCAACAGACAATAGCCACCACAACAAACAGAAGCAACAGCAACAAACCAAACCACCAATCTCGACAAACAACAACAGCAAACAAATAGCCTCTACCTCCACTGAACAACAACAACAACAACAGTGGCCAAACCTCAATGGAACAGTAATACAATGTCTATGTGTGTGTGTATTTCTGCTTATTCGTCTCCCTAATGTATGCTGCCCTTTTTTTTCAGAGAAAAGAAGCCCAAAAAAAAACCATCCCCTCCCTACTCTCTTCAACCTCTTCTTTATACTTCAAAACTAATGATACCCTATGATACAATAATCATAAGACCCACCCCTGCCCATACTCTTCTCTGCCAGCCTATTATATGCTCTGTATTTAGCCACTAAATCCTGTCAAGTGTGGGCTTAATCTTAAATTAAAGGTTGAGTGGAAACCTGGTGGATTGCCCTGCTGTAACAGCAGGTTCCACTAGGCTATGCAGGGCATTTTATTATGCCACCTCTGATTAATCATCTTATACTAACAGCCACAGCAGATTCTGGACTTAATTTAAAGTCACAACAATTCAAGAACTTCACTTGGTGATGCTTTCGGATCAATTAAACACCCCTATTCAATTCATGGGTGCTAATCACTGTATGGTATTTCAAACCAATCAACTTATGCAATTAAACGACGACATCTAATCAACTACAACACATAACAATGATAACAAATTAATTAGCCCAACAATGATTCTGAAAATCTCGGCAAAAATGAAAAACAAATATTCGACGACGCTAATCGAAACGAGTAACTATCCTATGACGAGCACATTCGAACAACTAATCAGAATGCAAATTTGACCAAATAAAGGTCTTGGGAGATGAAGAACAAAGCAGAAAATTAAAAGAAAAGATAAAGGATAAAATTCATGTCATTAATCACACTAACATATGAAGAAAGAAAGAAAAGTACCATGTAAGGAGAAAAATTGCACTCGAGCGAGCCTCGGACCCATCTTGGATTCAACTCGGCTTGGACCTTTGTTCTTTGAGGCCAATGGACCTTAATTGAGATGTTTTCAATAGTGAAAACATCCCAATTAAGGTCTATTAGACCTCAATTAGGCAGGAATCGCGTTTTAGGGTTCATGGCCGAGATTTTGGGGCTCGACTGGTTCCGGCAAGATTCGAATAAAACTAAGGCCGGTGGGGGTATGGGGGAGGTGAGGGAAGCTATGGTGTGATTTTGGTGAGGTTTGGCATGTTTACAAATTTGACTCGAATCTTCAAATGAAGATTCGAAGATTTCCGGAATGATTCGAGGTAAGGGAAGGATGGATTCGTAATGGGGGAGGTGAGGGGAAGATTTGGTGTTAAGATGGTGGTCGTTGGCCTACCGGAACCGCCGTGAGGCGATTTCCGGCAGGCGGAGCACGGTGGCTTCACGGCGGCGATGGGGCTGGTCTCTAAGGTTGAGAGACGAAGGTGAAAATGAGAAATGAAAATGGGTCTGGGGGGTGTTTGGTATACTGAAATGAACGGATCAATCGGAGCCGTTGGATCAGATGATCTGAACGGCTCAGATCAATCAAAGGCGATGAAACGGGGTCGTTTGGTTTAGTGGGGGAGGGTGGACCGGTCCAGTGGTTTGGGCCAGGTCATATTGAATTGGGTTTTGGCCCAATCCGAATTCCATGTCTTACAACTAGACTCCATGATGTATCATATGTATATGTATATGTATATATTAACTTGTAACACAATTAATTTTTACTACAATTATCCTACATAATTACATATCACTTAAATGTAAATCACATAATTTTGATATTTACATATCACTTAAATGTAAATCACATAATTTTGATATTAAACACTAAAAAAATGCAAAAACATAATATATATATTTTTTGTATTTTACTAATTTAAATAAATAAATACGCACACACAAAAATGCAAGTGTAAGATAAAAATAACACAAAAAATCACAAAAATCATGCCCACCATGAACTATTTTATTTTGAATTTTCTGGGAGTAATTCTCATGTAGGGCAAAAATCACGTGCTCACAGCTGCCCCTCTTTGCGCGGAAACATGAAGAGTTTTTCGTGCAAAGATAAGTGAGCGGATACGAGCGATTTTTGCCCGTTTGAGCACTCCGTATGAAGCATTTCTTGGAAAAGTTTGACCGAACCTTTGCTTCAGAAAGTCTCCTACATATCCCTGGCTAAAAGGGAATCAGGTCAATGTAGTTCGGGAAGTTTTGGTAGCTGGGACTACCATGACTGTTGTGATCCTGCTATTACTGCTGTTGCCACTGCTTAACATGATCCCCTTATTACACCACGCTAAACAAAAATAAAAAGCTAGACTAAGTTACAGTACTACAAATTCTTATCCATCCTTTTTAACTCGATTTTGTCATGTTCCTTGCTATTCTGTCTGACTTGATATTCCTTCTGATGCTTCTTCTCTTCTGCCAATTGTTATTTCGGCCTATCTTAATTGCCGAACTCCGACCATTGGTTCCTCCTTTATGATCTTCGAACTATTCTCCTTGGCAATCTAAATCTATCTTTTATCGATCCTTGTTGCCTTCTTACCGATTCTTGACCTTGGGTTTATGCTGGGGATTTCTGTTACATTCAACTGCTCTCCTTAACCAAATTAAAAATAACTCGCCACTCCATTCTTCAGGCGGGCTCCCTGACTCCAATTACCACTTCAAAATAAAATCGCCACTCCATTCTCCAGGCGGGCTCCCTGACTTCAACTACCACTTCAAAATAAAATCGCCACTCCATTCTTCAGGCGGGCTCCCTGACTTCAACTACAACTTTTTAAAATAAATCGCCACTCCATTCTCCAGGGCGGGCTCCCTGACTTCAACTACTACCTCAAAATAAAATCGCCACTCCATTCTCCAGGCGGGCTCCCTGACTTCAACTACTACTCAAAAAATAAAATCGCCACTCCATTCTCCAGGCGGGCTCCCTGACTTCAACTACTACTTCAAAATAAAATCGCCACTCCATTCTTCAGGCGGGCTCCCTGACTTCAACTACTACTCAAAATAAAATCGCCACTCCATTCTCCAGGCGGGCTCCTTGACTTCAACTACTACTTCAAATAAAATCGCCACTCCATTCTCCAGGCGGGCTCCCTGATTTCAACTACTACTCACTGATTTCATCTTATCTCCATTCTTCAGGCGGGCTCCCTGACTTCAACTACAACTTCAAAATAAAATCGCCACTCCATTCTTCAGGCGGGCTCCCTGACTTCAACTACAACTTCAAAATAAAATCGCCACTCCATTCTTCAGGCGGGCTCCCTGACTTCAACTACAACTTCAAAATAAATCGCCACTCCATTCTTCAGGCGGGCTCCCTGACTCAACTACAACTTGAAAATAAATCGCCACTCCATTCTTCAGGCGGGCACCCTGACATCAACTACAACTCATTAACTCCATCCCATCCTTTCTTCTGAATTACCTTGTTTCGGAATTGCTTTCCTCCTGGGTCGTATTACTTTTTCTTCTGGCTGCGGGGGATATTTTTGGAACTGTTTACTCACCTGCTGGGGATGATGCTGGTGAGGAAGTATTCTTTGTTTCCTTCACCCCTCATTCTCTCTCGGACTCGCCGGGGTTGAAATGTTATGGACCGGGGATTATCCTGGCGGGGGACCCCTTTTCCTCTTCCTTCTTCCCATACCTCCTCTGGGATTCACGATTTTGCTTCTTTGAACAAATTATGGGATATAATACTGCTGTGGGAATCTCGAAGTCGATGTTTCATTTTCCCAACAATTGCTGGGGATGACACCGGCTCAAAGACCACTTCCTTGCCATGTCGGGCCTCTGTCAAAACTATTCTGCTCGGAACGGGTAGTTTCCAAAATCTTGTGTTGCTTTCTATCCTTATCTACTGGGTATCTGCTCTCAAGAAAATTTTCGCAACAGGAGAAAATTTTCTGCCCCAGTTTGATACACTTCTAGGTGGTATGCTTTTCTGCCGACGAACCCTCCTTTTCCTGCTTTAAATCAAAGAAAAATTGTTAGTTTCAAAACGCAGTGAGTGGTCGTGCCGCTCTTGTTGGGGCCATTTTCTTTTCTCTTTCAGCTGCTTGGCCTCTCTCGAACTTTGAGGACGACGTTGACGCTTGTTGGGGACGATGCTCTTTCCACGAACGGTTTCTCATCTTTCCTTTTATTCCAATCTTTGGTTTGATCCGACTCTCTTTAGCCGGTGATCTGTTGCGTGAAATCATCTTTCGGACGTGCCACATGTATCCCTCATACTCCGTAATTCCTGCGAACCTTCCAATCAACCTGTCGTCCCAATCTTACTATCGAAATGACTTCTGGCTTATTGCCTCGTTCCACGCCTATTCATTTTCATTATACCGCTTTGGGAGACTTGGTAGTAAGCTTTGAAAAAATCAATTTTCGAAAGCGAAAGAAAAAGAGAAAAGAATGCTAACCGCAAATGACAAAAGAAAAGGAAAAACTTTTCTGAACTCAAAAATAGGAAAAACTTATCTGAACGTGTGACTGATCCAATGGTTATGCCGCACCTTTGCGATTAATCTACCCAGTCTATTCATGTCAATCGCTTTCTGACGGCCGCATTTTGCTAGGAATAAACGAATGTCCCAACCTTGTCTCGTGCAGATGCCTTGTAACCATCTCGCCTTGTCACCTCATAGTGCCCTTTGAAGGGTTTTCACTAATGAGATTCTCTCATTTCTCTATCTCCCGTCGCCTTAGGGTGCCCGTAAAGGTTTTCACCGTGAGACTCTCTCATTTTATTTCTCTCAAATTTCTTCGCCTTAAGGTGCCCGCGAGGGTTTTCACCGTTAAGACTCTCTCATTTACGCTTTCTTTCCCTGCGGTGGGGTATCACCCGTGAGATTCCCTCTAGAGCGTTATCCCCTTTCGGCTTGTGCATCCTGGGTTCGATCGAGGGTCGAGATGTCACTTTTGGCTTTCATTCGCATGACTTGGCATTTCTCAAATACTGATCGAGAGGTCTTTCTGGTTCTTAATGTGGTTTCCGCGCGTGAAGCTAAAGAAAGGGGTTTAACCTCAACGGTTAGCTTATTACAACTTTCGGAATCCACACTATCTTTCAAACGAAACAATGACTTCTGCCCCAGTTTTGTTGCTTGGGGGATCTTTGATTTTTATTTTATTATGACCGAGCCGTGTGGCGCCTACGTATCCTTCTTGAGGAATCGGGTCGAACGTAGTTCACTTTTTCTTGTGTCTTTTCTTTGTTTCTTTTTTTTTCTATTTTGTTACACGTCTTCCTTGGTGATTCCGAAAGAGGGTATATGAAAGAATTATTAAGGCTCAAAGGGGAAAACAAAGGTCAAAGTGTTTGGGTAGTAGAAAAATTGCCTCTGTCATTTCATTCTCCGAAAAATGCCAAAATACACACAAACGAAACCAAACGTTGACAAATACATTAACGAATTACACATAATATCTCTTGACTGCATCGGAATTGATAGCCATATCAGTGCATCTTCCCTCAATATCAGTTAGACATAGCGCGCCGTTGGATAATACCCTAGTCACAACAAACGGTCCCTGCCAATTTGGAGCGAACTTGCCTTTCGCTTCGGCCTGATGTGGTAGAACTCTCTTCAACACATGTTGTCCTACTTCAAATTTCCTGGGACGTACCTTCTTGTTATATGCTCTTGCCATTCTCTTTTGATATAATTGGCCATGACATACTGCTGTCAATCTCTTTTCATCGATCAAGCTCAATTGCTCTAATCGGGTTTTGACCCACTCGTCGTCATCAATCTCAGCTTCAGCGACAATTCGGAGGGATGGGATTTCAACTTCTGCTGGTATTACTACTTCAGTCCCATACACCAACAAGTAAGGAGTTGCACCTACCGAAGTCCGGACGGTAGTGCGATAACCTAACAGTGCGAATGGTAACTTTTCATGCCATAGCCTGGACCCTTCTACCATCTTCCTCAATATCTTCTTTATATTCTTGTTTGCTGCCTCAACCGCACCATTTGCTTTGGGACGATACGGTGTGGAATTTCGGTGTGTGATCTTGAACTGTTGGCAGACCTCCTTCATCAATCCGCTGTTAAGATTGGCACCGTTATCTGTGATGATTATCTTTGGAATTCTAAACCTGCAGATGATGTGGGAATGTACGAAGTTCACTACCGCCTTCTTGGTTACTAATTTGAAGGTTTTGGCCTCCACCCACTTGGTAAAATAATCGATCGTTACCGGAATGAACCTATGACCATTGGAAGCCGCAGGCTCTATAGGTCCAATAACATCCATACCCCATGCAACAAACGGCCATGGTGCTGACATTGTATGCAATTCGGTTGGTGGAGAATGAATCAAATCTCCGTGTATCTAACACTGATGGCATCTTCGCACGAAACTTATACAATCACGCTCCATCGTGAGCCAGTAATATCCTGCTCGAAGAATCTTCTTTGCCAATACGTATCCGCTCATGTGTGGTCCACAAACTCCGGAGTGTATATCTGTCATCACTGTTGTGGCTTGACTTGCATCTATACATCTCAACAATCCCAAATCTGAGGTTCTTTTGTACAGCACCCCTCCACTAAGGAAAAATCTTTTTGCCAATCGTCGAATAACTCTCTTTTGATCTCCAGTTGCTTGCTCTGGGTATATTCCTAACCTGAGGTATTCCTTGACATCATGAAACCATGGCTCACCATCCATCTCTTCCTCTATCATATTGCAATAAGCATGTTGATTCCGAACCTGAATATGTAACGGATCGACACGAACCTTGTCCGGGTGATGTAGCATTGACGCTAAAGTGGCTAAAGCGTCGGCAACCTCATTATGCATCCTTGGGATGTGCCTGAATTCTACTGATCGAAAGCGCTTGGTCAGATCATGCAAACACTGACGATACGGGATAAGCTTTAAATCTCTGGTTTCCCATTCTCCCTGAATCTGATGTACCAGAAGGTCCGAGTCCCCCAAGACCAAGACGTCCCGTACATCCATGTCTACCGCTAATCGTAACCCCAAGATACATGCCTCGTACTCAGCCATATTATTGGTACAATGAAAGAGCAGTTGAGCGGTAACAGGATAATGCTGTCCTGTTTTAGATATGAGCACAGCCCCTACTCCGACTCCTTTTGCGTTCGCCGCTCCGTCGAAGAAGAGTTTCCATCCTGGATCCTTGGTTAGTTCTAACCCCTCAATTTGCAATACTTCTTTGTCTGGAAAATACGTCCTCAAAGGTTCGTATTCGTCATCAACAGGATTTTCAGCTAAGTGATCGGCCAGGGCTTGAGCTTTCATAGCCGTCCTTGTCACGTTTATGATGTCGAACTCTGTAAGTAATATTTGCCATTTTGCCAACCTCCCTGTAGGCATAGGTTTCTGGAAAATATACTTCGACGGATCCAAACGCGAAATGAGGTAAGTGGTGTAAGAAGACAAATAATGTTTCAACTTTTGGGCTACCCGAGTCAAAGCGCAACATGTCTTTTCTAGATGAGTGTACTTGACCTCGTGGACTGTGAATTTCTTGCTGAGGTAGTAAATGGCCCGTTCCTTCCGGCCGGTAAGATCATGCTGCCCCAGTACGCAGGCCGAACGAATTCTCCAAAACCGTCGGATAAAGAATCAGGGGTCTACCCGGTTCAGGCGGAACTAGTACGGGTAGATTTGACGGATACCCTTTGATTTGGTCAAACGCTTCCTGACATTCTATCGTCCATTCTATCGCAGAGTCTTTCTTCAACAGACGGAATATGGGTTCACAGGTTTCTGTAAGCTGAGCAATAAACCTACTGATGTAATTTAACCTTCCCAACAAACTCATTACCTCTGTTTTATTCTTTGTCGGGGGTAACTCCTGAATAGACTTGATTTTGGATGGGTCCAACTCAATGCCCCGTCGGCTGACGATGAATCCTAGCAACATTCCTGATGGAACTCCGAATGCGCATTTGGCCGGATTGAGCTTGATGTCGTACCTTCGAAGTCTTTGAAAAAACTTCCTGAGGTCGGCAACATGGTCTTCTTGACGTCTAGATTTTATGATCACATCATCCACGTAAACTTCAATCTCCTTGTGTATCATGTCATGGAATACCGTAGTCATCGCTCTCATGTATGTTGCCCCTGCGTTCTTCAAACCGAATGGCCTCACCCGGTAGCAATAAGTCCCCCACAGTGTGATAAAAGCCGTCTTTTTTGCGTCCTCTTCATCCATCAAAATCTGATGATATCCCGCATAAGAGTCCACAAAGGATCCGATTTCGCGTCCGGCGCAATTATCAATCAGGATATGGATATTGGGAAGCGGGAAATTATCCTTAGGACTCGCCTTGTTGATGTTGCGATAGTCCACACATACTCTGATTTTTCCGTCTTTCTTTGGCACCGGTACTACGTTAGCCAACCATTCAGGGTATCGAGTGACACGAATGACTTTTGCCTGCAACTGCTTGGTTACTTCCTCCTTGATCTTCACACTCATCTCCGTCTTGAATTTCCGCAGTTTCTGCTTGACGGGAGGATATGCCGGATCAGTGGGTAATTTATGAACCACTAGATCAGTGCTGAGTCCTGGCATGTCGTCGTACGACCATGCGAAAATGTCTTTAAACTCCATGAGTGTTTTGATCAATTCCTCTCTCGGGTTGGGTTCAATATGGACACTTATTCTGGTTTCTTTGACGTCATCTGTGTTCCCCAGATTAACGGCCTCAGTATCATTTAAATTTGGTTTGGGTTTTTCCTCGAAGTGACTTAATTCTTCACCGATTTCTTCTACGGCTTCATCATCGCCGTACTTTGACTCACTCTCGTCACTTCTTATTTCATGCGTTATTATTTCCAAACCCGATTGACTTTCCAGACTGGGTTGATTAATCTTTAAGCACGCCATATCATTAAGATCAGTTGAAAGAAGGCTGTTCAGAAAAGTTAAAAAAGAAGGAAAATAAAAAAAATTAGACACGAAAGGAATCAAATTTCATTAATGGGAATAGTACAAGGAAAACAAACTTGCAAACTCAAACCAAAATGAACTAAAACAACTGGATTTTACTCCGGGGACAACCCCCAACACAAAATTTCGAAAAAAACACCATCCAAAACAAACTACCAAGACTCCTTCCGGAGAGGGAGAGGAGTAGCCTTCCAATTATTCAATTTTGCTTTCGACCCCACAAACTGTATCTCGGCATGGCTGGATCCTTCGCCGTCCTCGAGCATGCATACATCTGCAAATAGGTCCTCGAACTTTCTTAAGAACTCTTCGTCTGGCCTAACCATAGGACCGGGAATCTTTGTCGTCGGATGTCCTCTTACTCCAGACCTGACGAAAGATTGGGAAAGGCGTGGAACCGGCTTCGAGAGCACCCATGTCTTCTGCTTATTCTTCTTGGCTTGCTGGATGTCCTCTGATGTTGGCTTGAATCCCAAACCGAAGGTTCCCACGCTTTCGACCACAGATACCGGTTGTATGATTCCTTGCAGAGATGCACCTAGACCTTTGCCGGGTATGAAACCATGTCCCAACATTTCATGAGCCACCATGACGTCGGCGGTAATTATTCTGTCATTGGGAACGCACTCCCCTTCTGGAACTCGGTTGGCGGATACCACATCGCAGATCTGGTATACCCACGGCCCAACATCTTCTTCTGTCTCAACAAAGGGGACGATGGTGCCTGGTTGTAGATCATTCTCTCCATGGACGACGATCTCCTATTGGTCCCACTCAAACTTGACGAGTTGGTGTAAGCTGGATGGAACTGCTCTTGCGGCATGGATCCATGGTCGCCCTATCAGAAGGTTATATGACACCACCATGTCCAGCACCTGGAATTCCATGGTGAACTCCACTGGCCCAATTGTCAAGATTAACACTATGTCCCCAACCGATGCCTTGCCTCCTCCGTCAAACCCCCGAATACATATGTTGTTCTTGCGTATCCTGCCGATGTCCACTTTCAACTTGTCCAGTGTAGAGAGAGGACAAATGTTAGCACTGGACCCATTATCGACAAGGACTTTGGTAACCACCGACTCCTCACACTTTACCGTAAGATATAAAGCCTTGTTGTGCTCGGTGCCTTCCTCGGGCAATTCATCATCGGTGAAGGTGATCCGATTCGCTTCGAAGATCCTATTGGTGATCTTTTCCAAATGACTCACTGAGATTTTATCAGGTACATGTGCCTCATTCAGGACTTTCATCAATGCTTGCCGATGTTCTTCAGAATGTATCAGCAAGGATAGCAATGATATTTGCGCCGGAGTCTTCTTCAATTGCTCTAAGACAGAGTAGTCATGCAGCTTCATCTTTTTCAAGAATTCTTCCGCTTCTTCATCAGTTACCGGCTTTTTCAATGCTGCCGGAGTGGTCTTCCTCAATTCCGCAGGGGCAAAACATCTCCCCGATCGGGTCAAACCTTGCGCTTCGCAAACTTCCTCTTTCACTTCCTTTCCTCTGTAGGTTGTTGTAATCCGAGCATAATTCCATGGAATAGCTCTGCTATCATTTATTGGCAACTGTATTGCTGGCTTGATGATGAAAGGATCCATTCGAACGCCTGCTACCGTCAAGACGGGCTTGGTTGCTTCCCCTGGTACAACTATTTTTACTTCCCCCGGCCTCACCGGTACTCCGTTCATACTTCCCTTTTCTGCTTCCGGCCCTCCTGGTAAGTCCTTCTTGCAAATGGATGGCTCATCAACGCTCATCCCCTTTCTCATTCCTACCCCGCTAGACTTGATCATCATTACAGTCTGAGAGGCTTTCTCCTTTCCTTCTTCTACCGTACCAACTCGATCATGTTGGTCTCATAATGAGTTAGAAGTGGGTTTTGGTTGATGTTGGGCTCTGTTGGAGTCTGGACCTCAATCCTGCGAGTGTCGATGAGCTCCTGGATGGCCGTCTTCAACCTCCAACACTTTTCTGTATCGTGTCCCGGACATCCTGAGCAGTAGGCACAATTTACTGAATGGTCCAGGTTCTTTGGAAGAGGATTTGGTAGCTTAGCTTCAACCGGATTTAGCAACCCTACTTGCTTCAACCGGTGGAACAGACTGGTGTAAGATTCCCCCGAGGGAGTGAAAGCCTTTGGCCTTGGCGCCCTGTCGCCCTTGAATGCCTGGTTCGGACGAAAACTCGCGCCCGAGGGGTTTCTGTAAGCTCTTGGGGGTGGATAATTACTTTGCGGGCTTGGTGCACGCCACGGTGCATGAACGGGAGGTGCAGAATAGGACTGTGCATGATGGACAGTGAAATGGGGATCGGGTGTTGGATAGTAATGTTGCGGGTGGTTGTATGGATTGTGGAAGTAATTTTGGTGGTGAGGCTGGGGCGGGCTATATTGGGGCGCAGGGCCTCTGTTTCTGAACCATGTCCCGGACTCGACTGCCGCGACTTCCTCTTTCCTCTTTTTCCCGAGTACTCCTCCAGTGCCACTTTGGATAGCCTGAGTGGTGGCTTTCAATGCTGAGTAGCTCATGATCTTGTTGGCCTTCAAACCTTCCTCGATCATAGCCCCCATTTTTATCACCTCAGTGAATGATTTGCCCACGGACGTTACCAGATGTCCGAAATAGGTTGGTTCTAGTGTCTGCAAGAAGTAATCCACCATCTCGCTCTCTCTCATCGGCGGATCTACCCTGGCTGCCTGTTCCCTCCAGCGGAAACCAAATTCCCTGAAACTTTCAGCGGGCTTCTTCTCTAACTTTAGCAATGATAAGCGGTCGGGGATTATTTCAAGATTGTACTGGAACTGGCCGATAAAAGCTTGAGCCAAATCATCCCACGTGAACCATCTGCTGGGGTCCTGTCTAGTGTACCACTCCAGCGCAGATCCTCCCAGACTCTGACCGAAGTAAGCTATCAGAATCTCGTCCCGTCCTCCGGCTCCTCGCATTTTACTACAAAACCCTCGGAGGTGGGCTACAGGATCACCGTGCCCCTCGTATAGGTCAAACTTGGGCATTTTGAACCCGGCCGGTAATTGGACGTCGGGGAACGGGCACAGATCCTTGTAAGCGACACTGACCTGGTTACCCAAACCGTACATGTTCCTGAAGGACTGCTCCAGGCTTTTAACTTTTCTGATAACTTCCTCATGTTCTGAACTTTGGAAGTACTTTTCCGGTTCTGCCGGATTATCCCAGTGAGGGGTATGTGATTGCGGTTCAGGAGCCCTAAAAGTAGGCTCCGGAGGATAGTAAGAGTTGTCATGGATCTGAACATGCGGCTCGCCGGCCGGCCTTTGCAGAGGAGCAGGTGGAGGTGCCACAAAAACAGGGGTGACTGGAGGAGGATTTGGTTTGGCTGGTGGAATGTGGGTGGCATATGGGTTTTCCCCCTGAAAGTATGGATAGATCGGGGCGCTTGTCGAAGGATCGATGGGCGGATGTTCCGGAGCTGAGGCGAGAGTAGGGAGGTTTGGCGAGGACTGTCCCCTAGCCCAAGCTAGGTGCATCTCTGTTATCTGATGTCTCAACCGTTCTACCTCCTCTTTCATGATTTGCATCTCCGATTTCTCTTCCTCGAGACCTTTACCAGAACTGGACATACTTGCTGTAATTGGCCCTTTAGATCTAGTACGGTAATGGTGGCTGGCCAGTATATTCTGTCAAACCAACTGCTAAACTTTTCCGGAAATGCAACAAACTTGTTAGTTTACCGAGTTTAACAGATATGTTATAGCACGTTGGATGTAATGCACCTAACCAAATCACCCTTTCTACATGCACTCGTAACATGCGTCATTCCAGCTTTTTTCTTTTTTTCTTTTTCTTTTTCTTCTTTTTCTTTTCTTTTTCTTTTTTTTTCAACTATCCTTGAAAGCCTTATTGTTATTAACATTCGTATCCTTTTTCTTTCTTTTTTAGTGGTGGTCGAATCTTATGTGGATTGCCTACGTATCACGTCCCCGCGTGAATCAGACCGAGCGTAGTTCTAGTAACAAGATTGTGGCAAAATTCAGTAACTTTTATATCAAATAAAACCTTAAAGTTACAAAACACGTCTTACAACAATCAGCAAAATAAAAGAAATGCTTGACTCGGGAAAGTAAAGATAAAAATGCCAACTAGCTTGACCCGACATTTCAAAAATACATTTTTAATCAAAAATCTAATGCTCTAAAATTCCTGGGGACCCGCGAGGCATCATTCGGCCTCGCCGCGGGCCTTGGTGTGAGGTCCTTATGTAGTCCCCTTAACTCTCTCATGATCTGATGAACATAACCCATAACTGAAGCAAAAAGGTCGGTGCGAGGCATTTGTTCACAAGCTAAGCACTTCGTGGTGACATAATGCCCGATTTCCCCAATTCTGTCTTTGATCATGTCCCTTTCTCTGAGTAGCCGTTCTATCTGTTGGTTTTTCGCCCCCAATCTTTGAGCGTTGTTGGTTACTTGGTCTAGGAGCCTGTCTATTTGTTCTTGCAGTCGGGCCATCAAATTGTGGCAACGGTCGAGGTCTGTTCTAGCATCTCGGGCTTGCTTGAAAACCCGCTCCCTGAGGATAACATTTGCCTCCCTTAGACTAGTGATGGTCTCAGTGTAATCTTCCTCCACCCGTTGTAGGTGAAGTGCATGTTGATGTGCCTCCTTTCTCCAGCTAGCACGGATCCTCGTTGTTTGGGCCTTCGACTCGTCCAATTCTCTTTGGATATCGGTGACTTGGCTTCTCAAACCCTTTATCAATTTTTCGTCTGCCCGACTCCTCAACTGTCTGTCAGCATCCCTTTTCATTTGCTGGATTTGAGCTCTCAAGAAGTCATTTTCTTGTGCCAACTTCTTTTTGTCTCCTTCGTCGGCGGCAGCTTGCATGTTCTTCTCGAATTGAAGGTCCCGGACCTGCTGTTCTATCCTACCAATCTTCGTCCTGTACCCCTCCTCCTTTGCTAGCCAATTCCATTGCTCCTGTGAATCTTCCGTGAACTGTTGGACATGGGCTCTTTTAGAACATTTCCGACGAATATGAAATCTTTTCCCGAACCACACATTGTACTTTGGGTCCACCTCACCCTTAGCTAGTTCCCGGACCATGGTTTTAGGCTCAAGGAACCTACATTCATGCCACAGCTTTCTAATCTTCTCTTTGGGGAATACGACTCCTGGGCTCAACTCAATGGCGTACTTTCTCAGGTCTTGATTGGTAGGAATAACCTGAAACCTTCCTAGTTGACGTAATACACGATGAGGAACATATGGTTGGACACTGCGGATCCCCATCAGAAGGATATAACACTCCTCGGCTGCCATATATATTACTTCAGTATCGGGTAACCACCCGAACGCCCATTCAACCTGATCGGCTTTTATTGAGCTCAGTCGTGCAAGCCATGCCTCGACGCCTTCAGGGAATACAGCACTTATCATCCGTTCTTCAAAACCCCTGATACAGTTTTTCCCAATCAACCCATGGTTCATGTATTGTGTCCGGTGATGGAGGTGTTCTTGCATCCACGATTGGAGTAACAGATTGCATCCTTGGAAGAAATTGCCCCCTTCTCGGCATACAGTCAAGGCTCGATAGATTTCGGACAAAACCAAAGGGACCACCGTGCTGGTATCCTTTTTGATTGCAACGTCGGCTATTCCGACCAGACTTATCTCTATTTTCTTATCTTCGCGTGGACAAATCACGACTCCCAAGAATGTCGTTATGAATGCTAGAATTCGTCTGGCCTCCCACTTGGTTCTATTCCCTGCGTGAGTTAGTCCAAGGTTTGACTCTTCAAAACCCCGAGGAGTGCCGTACCGTTGGTATAAGAATTGGAGATCGTAACATCCTTCTAGCAAATCATCATTTTTCACCTTCCGACTAATGCTCAGCAAATCCAGAAACCCATGTGGAGATACCGGTCTTGGTGAGAGCGGGTATTGCCCTCTTAATTTCCCATTTAGTCCTGCATAGCCCGCAATCTCCTCTAACGTGGGTGTCAGTTCAAAGTCGACAAAACGGAACACATTGCGGGTCGGATCCCAAAAAGATATCAATGCCTCGATGATGTCTTTCCTTGGCTTGATATTCAACAGATTAACCAAACCTCCCAAAATTCTCTTCACTATCTTTTTGCTACTGTCTTCCAAATCGTTCCACCACATATGGAGCTGCTGAGGGACCTCGCTAAAGATTGAAAATGACTTATTCTGATTCGTGCTCATCCTGCACATTTATTAAGGTGATTTAAATAAGAAAAACAACTCCGTTTTGCTAAATAATAAAAAAAATCAGTTTTCAATCACGGCCTTTCAACGTCTCGGGGACGAAGGTTTTTAAGGCTGTGGGGTAAATTGATCGAAATCAAAATTGACCCAAAGGTGGCCGTATATACGAAATCAGCCTTTCGGCGTCCCTTTCGGGAACATTCGGCTATTTTTGAAAACAGCGTCACCGACTTATTTAGTACAAAAGTTAGTTTTGATATTTTGGCTATTTTTCAAAAGGTGAAGTTGGACCCGATAGAGGTTGCCTACGTATCTCACATCCAATGAGAATCAAACCCACGTAGTTCGGTTTTAATGAAACAAACTACATTATTTATTTATTCATAAAAAAGACAATGGCTATTTTTTTTTTTTTTAATTTTAATTTTCCTTATATCTAAAGTCGGTCAGCATGCAAGTCTATAACAGGTAAATGCGTAAGACAAACAGGATGCAGCAGGATAGTCTTTTCATTTCAGGTCACCTCTCTTAGACGGACCCAACCCCTGTGTTGAGTCCCCTAAGCCAAATGCAACATGATGCAAATAAACGTTCCTACTAGGGATCCGGCATGAAGCTTTGTTATTCTAGGTTCAAAAACATGGGTTTATCTGTTCTAGACTTGGTTTACCCGAGCGGACAACTCGAGCCGAGGAGGAGGCAGCAACCCGGGAATACAGAAGCTTCACCGGTTTTGCAACTTATCCAAACCTCGTTCTAAAGTGGGAATTAGACACTATACAGAAAAGAAGTCACACGAAGTGCACCCTTCTTCATGATTTAGAAGACTCGGAGAGGAGATTGGTTCCGGCACAATTTATATGTACAGTTCACAAAATATCAAAGCAGTAAAAACAATATTTAGCACATTAATACAAACATGCAATAAAAATCAGATAATAAATAAGCCATATACAACAATTATTCCGAGCTCGAATTCTAAATATCATCCCCAGTGGAGTCGCCAGAGCTGTCACACCTCTTTTTTACGCTGACCCGCGTGGGCGCAAGATATAAAAGAGAGTTTTTCCAATTAAAGGACAACTAAACCGGGATTCATTTATTGAGAGATTCGGAGTCGCCACTTGGGAGATTTATGGTGTCCCAAGTCACCGGTTTGAAACCCGAATTGAGGAAAGGTTTGACTCTATTTAATGGACGGCGAACCAGAAATCCGGATAAGGAATTCTGTTAACCCGGGAGAAGGTGTTAGGCATTCCCGAATTCCGTGGTTTTAGCACGGTCGCTCAACTGTCATATTCGGCCTATTTATCTGATTTTTCTACAGTTGTATACTTAATGCAAATTAATATCCCATTACGGCTTTTATTATTATTATGATTTGTGAAAAGAATGTTGCCTAAAAATATGTTTCGAATCACGTCACATGAAATGCACTCGGATTCTCGACACATTCTTATTCAACATTTTGGGATTCGGATTTGGGTCGCATGAAATGCACACCCGTACTTAAGAAGGTAAAATTATTAAAATACGCGCCTGGAGCGATTACTTATTTACATTTTTTTTTTCGCGAAGGCCATGATATTTGCTAAGAAACGGCACATCTCGAAATCTAAGCACTTTATGTATACGCTTATGGGGGCCTTGCGATTTGTGTAACTATTGGGCGAGGCGCACCTCTAATTCAAATCTAAAGCGAGCTACATCCCGCTATATTTATTTAGGAGTTGATTCCAAATTATTTAAAACTTGTTACGAGCCACACCACATGAAATGCGCCTGTGGTGCCTGACACGCTTTATTTTAATCTTGTTCAAAATTGGAGTCGGGTAATTACGTCATTCAGTTGAGTAATAACTCACTAATTCCTACAATGTGACAAAATCCTACTCAACAATAACCAATTCGAGCAAACATACGATTAGTTAATTAAGTGAGTAGGTTTGAGTCTATGGTGGACAATTATATGGAAAGAACTTACTTTGAATTCAAGTAATCCTCAAAGAGCCACTGTCATATATCTTCGCAAGTTCAAGATATCATTCCTCACGGGTGTTCAAATCACCTTAGACTTTCTACTTAAACAAATAGCTAATCTCGCTTTTAACATAAGGTCTAACATTAACAGATTTGAAGATTACACACATGAATAGAGAAGATTGAACAGAGATACAGCAGAATAATTCAGGTTTACGTACATATCCAATGATGGTGTATCTTTGATCTAGATACATTTTTCATAACCAAAACCAGCAATACAAACTTAATTAAAGAATAACAAAACGTAGCAAACATAAGAACTTTGGACAATTGTATGTATTCAACAGACTTAAAAGGGAGCTTCAGGCTTCATTCTTTTCGAACCAAGAAACTACAATAACAGAGGTGTGTACCTGGAATACGGAAGAAGAAAGAAGAGTGAGCAGTGAACAGAGTGGGCAATCAACAGTATAGCAGTAACCAAACAGCAACCAACTAATCCCAGCAACAGACTCCAGAGATAGAAATCAGTGACCAAAGACTCCACCACTTCAAAGAAACCAACAGCCAAGACTTCCAAATCAAAACAGACCCCTATACTTATGAAATACCCTGGGGGACTTATGCACCCAAATGTTTGAAGCACAACTGACTTCAAACAAACAGCAACAGACAACAGCCACCACAACAAACAGAAGCAACAGCAACAAACCAAACCACCAATCTCGACAAACAACAACAGCAAACAAATAGCTTCTACCACCACTGAACAACAGCAACAACAACAGTGGCCAACCCTCAATGGAACAGTAATACAATGTCTATGTGTGTGTGTATTTCTGCTTATCCGTCTCCCTAATGTATGCTGCCCTTTTTTTTCAGAGAAAAGAAGCCCAAAAAAAAACCAGCCCCTGCCTACTCTCTTCAACCTCTTCTTTATACTTCCAAACTAATGATACCCTATGATACAATAATCATAAGACCCACCCCCTGCCCATACTCTTCTCTGCCAGCCTATTATATGCTCTGTATTTAGCCACTAAATCCTGTCAAGTGTGGGCTTAATCTTAAATTAAAGGTTGAGTGGAAACCTGGTGGATTGCCCTGCTGTAACAGCAGGTTCCACTAGGCTATGCAGGGCATTTTATTATGCCACCTCTGATTAATCATCTTACACTAATAGCCACAGCAGATTCTGGACTTAATTTAAAGTCACAACAATTCAAGAACTTCACTTGGTGATGCTTTCGGATCAATTAAACACCCCTATTCAATTCATGGGTGCTAATCACTGTATGGTATTTCAAATCAATCAACTTATGCAATTAAACGACGACATCTAATCAGCTACAACACATCACAATGATAACAAATTAATTAGCCCAACAATGATTCTGAAAATCTCGGCAAAAATGAAAAATAAATATTCGACGACGCTAATCGAAACGAGTAACTATCCTATGACGAGCACATTCGAACAACTAATCAGAATGCAAATTTGACCAAATAAAGGTCTTGGGAGATGAAGGACAAAGCAGAAAACTAAAAGAAAAGATAAAGGATAAAATTCATGTCATTAATCACACTAACATATGAAGAAAGAAAGAAAAATACCATGTAAGGAGAAAAATCGCACTCGAACGAGCCTCGGACCCATCTTGGATTCAACTCGGCTTGGACCTTTGTTCTTTGAGGCCAATGGACCTTAATTGAGATGTTTTCAATAGTGAAAACATCCCAATTAAGGTCTATTAGACCTCAATTAGGCAGGAATCGCGTTTTAGGGTTCATGGCCGAGATTTTGGGGCTCGACTGGTTCCGGCAAGATTCGAATAAAACTAAGGCCGGTGGGGGTATGGGGGAGGTGAGGGGAAGCTATGGTGTGATTTTGGTGAGGTTTGGCATGTTTTCAAATTTGAGTCGAATCTTCAAATGAAGATTCGAAGATTTCCGGAATGATTCGAGGTAAGGGAAGGATGCATTCGTAATGGGGGAGGTGAGGGGAAGATTTGGTGTTAAGATGGTGGCCGTTGGCCTACCGGAACCGCCGTGAGGCGATTTCCGGCAGGCGGAGCACGGTGGCTTCACGGCGGCGATGGGGCTGGTCTCTAAGGTTGAGAGACGAAGGTGAAAATGAGAAATGAAAATGGGTCTGGGGGGTGTTTGGTATACTGAAATGAACGGATCAATCGGAGCCGTTGGATCAGATGATCTGAACGGCTCAGATCAATCAAAGGCGATGAAACGGGGTCGTTTGGTTTAGTGGGGGAGGGTGGACCGGTCCAGTGGTTTGGGCCAGGTCATATTGAATTGGGTTTTGGCCCAATCCGAATTCCATGTCTTACAACTAGACTCCATGATGTATCATATGTATATGTATATGTATATATTAACTTGTAACACAAAACATTAAAGAAAAAGGGGGGTGAGGCCGGGTGAGCTGGGGCGTGTGGGCTGGGGCATTGGTCCAGTGGTTTGGGCCTTGCTGTATGGAATTGGGTTTTGGCCCAATCATATCTTTTCATTCCTTAAAAACTAGACTCCATGATGTATTACATATATATGTATATATATATATATATATATATTAACTTGTAACACAATTAATTTTTACTACAATTATCCTACATAATTACATATCACTTAAATGTAAATCATATAATTTTGATATTAAACACTAAAAAAATGCAAAAACATAATATATATATTTTTTTGTATTTTACTAATTTAAATAAATAAATACGCACACACAAAAATGCAAGTGTAAGATAAAAATAACACAAAAAATCACAAAAATCATGCCCACCATGAACTATTTTATTTTGAATTTTCTGGGAGTAATTCTCATGTAGGGCAAAAATCACGTGCTCACATGCACCATTGCTCGTGAACCTCCGCCTCTATAGCTCGACCCGCATCTAAGAATTTCTCGAGCACGACTAGCTTGGCCTCGGAATACACCCACATCTCATGTACCTCACGATATGCATCCTCATCAGACCTTGGCGCAACAGTCTACTTAAGGGCTTGAATCTCAACCGTCTTGGTATCAAGCTCGACAGTCAAGAAAGCAACCTTGGCTCACAAATCAACGGCTTCCGCCGCTACCCTATGGCTGACCTCCAGTTCTTCTTCCTTCGACTAAAGAAGAGTCTCCAGCTTAATGTTTCGAGCCAAAGCGGCCATAAGCTGCTCATCAAGTTGCTCTAGCTAAACCACCCCCCGCTTCAACTGGGCCTTGGACTACTCCAGGCCCTCATGAAAAACCTGAAATTTCGGGTCCTACTTGAGTAGGTTTTCCAGCGCTTGATGCTTGGCACGACACCGCTGATATTTCTTTACCACCATATTAAAAGTGGTTGCCTTCCTTTGCGCTCGCCGCCTCCTCTCTACCTCCAAGATGAGAGTCTAAAAAAGAGGAAAAAGAGGAAAGTCAAGTCAGTATGCATCAAAGTTTACTTTACGATACACGAAGAAAATCAAAAACTACTTGCAAGGCTACGCCAGCGACCCTCTGGGATAGTTCCCCGTCGCTAACACCTTTTAGCATTTCATGCTCAATGGCCGAACATAACAGGGTCATATCCAGCGCGGCCTGCTCATTGTGTTGTAATAGGTTATACTATCTTGGGATCAGAATTTGGCGGTTGGATCTACCTGTCGTCATCCCCACATGAGTCAGACACCTTGTTAACATATCCGTATCCACATAGGCAGCCTCAGGGTCCACCCTCTCGGCACCGTCGCCCGCTTCTCCAACAGTAGCCGATAAGCCACTCTCCGGAATGCGGGCTGGGCTGGCGTCGGGAACTTCCATCCCTTGGGGAGCTGACCTCCCTGAACGGATGATATCGGCCATAAAAACTGGCCTTGACCCCTGACGAGGCTCACTCACCCTCTCGTCTTCTGTGGCTATCCCCTTGCTAGTTATCAACCAACACATTTTCCTCTCCGGTTGTTCCTCACCCTTAAAGGTCTCTTCCACATACCGCGGGCATGGCATTGAAGGAGTCACTTCACTTATGGGCCACCACTGGCACAACCTCATGCTGGGGAACCCCTGGAGCGCCATCACTAAACGAGCCATAGGGTATGTTTCCACCATCAGAGTCAGTCCCCGCCCTAGGCGAGGTAACGACGTTCTTCTTCTTTTAAGGGGAGCTCCGACCTGCCAACACGAATAAGTCAGGTAACAAAACCTAAGGGAACCTCCAAACCTTAGCCAAAGAATTACCCGACGGGCCGTATCGTTCACGAAATGTAGCCCAGATACAACATTCCTCCGCATAAGGAATCATTCTTTCCACCCACGATTTAATATTTTTAATGAACATGGGTGGATAAGCCCTCTCTGCAAAAAAAAAAAGAAAGCAAAGAAATCATAATGGCAGTATGGTCAAGGTCGCAAGCGGTCATAAATTCTACAAATAAAGGTACTTACGTTCTAGATTCCATCTTTTCGGGAACCCTTTGGGATTCGACACCAGGTGCTCCGTTATGATGAAGAAGTATTTACGCTAAAAATGGCGGTAGGTCCTGTCGTCGGCTTTAACAACCAAGCCTTTCGTGCCACGACTTTTCAGTTGCAGCATGGTGTGACGACCCGGCCCGTCGTCACGAGAATTACCACCCCGTTATGTTGTAAATGCATGTTTTATGATTTTATATCAGTGTTAGATTCTATCGGGTGAGTTAGGAGTGAATTGGATTGAAAATGAGGCATATAGCCTTTTTGAAGGAGACTTGAATAAGGAAAGTCAACCTGGAGTTGACTAATTGGTTAGAGGGCTCGGAATCGGATTCTGATGATTCGGTTAGTTCCGAAAGGTGATTTGTGACATAGGGGAGCAATCTGAATTTAATTTGGAGGCCCGGTGTAGAAATAGGCTTGAATTGGCTAAGGTTGAATTTTGGCGAAATCCGAGCGGTAGGTGAGATTTTGATCCGGGGGTCGGAATGGAATTCCGACAGTTGCAGTAGCTCCGTTAGGTGATTTTGGATGTGCCTGCAAAATTTCAGGTCATTCGGACGTCGTTTGGTCGGGTTTTTGATTGATTATGTAAATCGGAATGTTTTAAGGAATTTAGGCTTGAATTCGATACGAATTATGGGTTTTGATGTTGTTAGACGTGTTTTGAGGATTTGAGCAAGTTTGAATAAGGTATTAGAAGGTGTTGGTGTGTTTGGATGGGGTCCGGGGGCCTCGGGGTGTTTTCGGATGGTTAAACGGAAGAAAATCATGGAAATTGCGGGTTGAAGAGTGGGATTAGTGCCATTTTCGCCCCCGCGGAAAGCTGGGCGCGGAGGCGAGTCGGCAGGAGTGGTCCGAGGAGCGCGAGGAGCGCTTGGCACCGCGAAGCGGACTCCTTTCGCCGGAGCGGCATCGGCCGGTGCGAGCCGGTGATCGCGGAAGCGGACTAGATGGAAAATGGGAAGGTCCGCGAAGCGGATTATTGACCGCTTGGGCGAGACCGCAGAAGCGGACAATGGTGCGCAGAGGCGGATGTTTCCGCAGAAGCGGAAGTGTCTTCGCAGAAGCGGGTGCGCTTAAGCGGCCCTTTTGCTCGCAGAAGCGGAAATGGCCGGCCAGGCCTGGAACCGCTGAAGCGACCCTTTGGTCGCGGATACGGGCTCGTAGGAGCGGAAAATATTCTGCAGAAGCGAAAATCGCTGTAAGTAAGTGTATCAGAAGTTAGAAAAATTTCAGAACATTTCACACATTTGGGTCTCGGCTTTAGAGGCGATTTGGGCGATTTTGAAGAGAAATTCAAGGGAAATCATCGGGTAATCAACTATGGACTTAAACTATGATTAGTATTGATAATATTATGCAATTATATCATGAAAATGGAGGAATTTGGGGTAATTTATGGAGGATTTAGCCCTAGGCTTGAACTTTAGAAAATCAAGGTTTTGAATGGCCAAATGGAGTCCGAATTTGGTAAAATTGATATGCTTAGACTCGTATCGAGATGAGGGTTCCGAATATGTGACTTTTGTAATTTTTCGGCAAGCGTACCGAAAGTCGGGTTTTGACAACTTTGGGAATTTTGATGTAAATTGAGTTGTATTGATTGGGTGTCGTCCCATTGGCCTAATTTGTTGTGTTTCTACTGTATTTGATTAGATTCTACGCGCGCGGAGCTTGATTCTCGTGGCAAGGGCATTGCGGAGTAGTCGTCGCGCCGTATTGAGGTGAGTAATAGATATGGGTTATGACCAGCGGGTTCGAAACCCCGGTATACCACTTTGTGACGCTGTATAGCGGCGAGACACGCACACTCTTGAGAGTGCGGGGTCGATCATGAGCTGGAGACTATATATATATTAGTCCGACCTGTTGATACTGTATTATTGGCTATTCTCGAGCCGTTGAACCCCCTTCTTGGGCGATTGAGTATACTTGTGGGCCGTGAGCCAATTATTGGATCCCGCGAGGATCGTTATCATTGTCTTATCATATAGACATGCTAGTTTACTACTAGTCCGCAGCTATTTCTGTTATTATGCTAATTCCAATCTCTGGAACTTGATATTACTGTTTTCCAACTGAAAAATGATAAAAGAGTTTTCAAAAACTACTTTTGAGCCTGCGAGGCTGTATCTGCATATTAGCTGACTAGTAGTGGATCGGGTTGCACGCCGCAGCGAGATATATGTTGGATCGGACTGCACGCCGCAGGAATATCTCTATGAGATGTGCTTGGGCTGTAGGAGCCCCTCCGGAGTCTGAACCCCCACAGTGAGCACGGGTACCCAAAATTGGAGTCGAGCTACGCGCCGTAGTGGTCATATCATGCATTGCATTGCATTTAGCTACATCTGCTATTTGTTATGCTATTTATTGGTATTTGTTGGTACAGGTACAGTGAATATTGATTCTATGACAGGGTAGGTGATTATAGTTTTACATAGTGCTTTATTGCGGATTTCTTATCTGTACTGTCTTACACTTGTTTATTACCACTGAGTACGGCGGTACTCATTTTACTCCTGCACCTTGTGTGCGGATCCGGGTACCTCTCGGCGGTGATCCGGTAGCTGTGCGGGGCGACATCTGTGGGATATACGAGGTAGGTGCAGAGTCCGCGCAGGACCCGATATTCCTTCCTCTTGTCTTTTGATTTTGTATTGACATTTCTTTCCGCACTTGGTATTCTTGTAAACCTTTATACACTCATGTTCAGGTAGAGGCTCGTGACTCTTGACCCTTGGTCTATGGGAGTTGATGTATTATGGGACTTGGTTCCCTGTTTTCGTTATTTGTATCGCTATTGTTTCGTGATTTAATATGCTTAAATGGGCTAAAAGAGAGCGTCTAGCTCCGTTGTTTATTGATTGGTCAGGCTGGCTTAGCAATGTGCTGGGCGCCATCACGACCGGATTTGGGGTCGTGACAAGTTGGTATCAAAGCCTAGGTTTACTAGGCCTCGTGAGTCTTGAGCCGGTTAGTAGAGTCTTGTGGATCGGTACGGGGACGCCTGTACTTATCCTCGGGAGGTCTGCGAACCTTTAGGAAAACTTCACTTTTCTTGAACTGTGTCGTGCGATCTTGTTGTTCTGAGAACCGAACTTCTATATTCTATTCTCTCGCAAGATGGCGAGAACGCGAGCATCGGGACGAGGTGGACGACCTCCGTTGCCACCTGTTAGAGGGCGTGGGCGCGGTCGTGCTAGAGGTAGAGGTAGGGCGGGCGAGCGATGCCGGTCGACCGCCCTGTTGTACTGAGTTCGAGAGCGACCCCCGGTGGTTGATGCCCGGCGGTCCCGGTTCGGGGCCGGACTATATCTATTGCTATTCACGGTCGTCGGGAGACTCTTGCTCGGATATTATCGGTGTGTTTCGGTTTGGCTCGGGTAGTTTCGGCTACCGCTACTGCAGCGACGTCTCGGTCGGGGGGTGGTCGGCGGACCCCTGCGGCTCGCACGCCGACCCGGTTGTTCGGGGACTTCGGACACCGAAGGCGGTCCCCGCTCAAGTGGTTGCACCGGTTATTCCTCTGGCTGCACCAGCTCCAGCCCAGAGCATATGGTTGAGGTTATGCCCGATGACGAGCGGCGTCGTCTTGAGAGATTTGGTAGACTTCAGCCACCCCATTTCGGTGGCGTTGAGGGCGAGGATGCCCGGGGTTTCTTGGATAAGTGTCGAAAGATGCTGCGTACGGCTGGTATTCTTGAGTCCGGTGGAGTTTCATTTACTACCTTTCAGTTCACTGGTCCCGCATTTGATTGGTGGGAGGAGTTTGAGAGGCGTAGGCACGCAAGAGCAGCACCTCTCACATGGCAGCAGAGTTCTCTACTCTCTTTCTAGAGAAATATGTACCTCGGTCTCGTCGCGAGGAGCTACGTCGCCGGTTCGAGTGGTTGATTCAGGGCGACATGTCTGTGACCCAGTATGAGCTTAGATTCACTCGGTTGGCTAGGCATGCCACATGGATGATCCCCACTGATAGGGAGAGGATCAGGAGGTTCATTGATGGCCTCAACTCCGTATTCTTATGACCAGCGAGCGAGTTCTGTCATCATCGTTTGAGCAGGTTGCTGATATGGCACGCTCCATTTAGGCGGATCGTCGCCGAGAGAGAGAGGAGCGGGAGGCCAAGAGGCCTCGTGGTTCTGGCAGTTTCAGTGGTGCTCCATCTAGAGGGCATTCCCAACAGAGCAGAGGTCGCTCGTCTAGACCTTCTCATTCAGGCCGCCCTAAGCGGAGCGGAGGTTCTTATGGTCGTGGTCGACAGGGGTTTCAGCAGGGCCAGTCATCACTTAGTGCCCTCCCAGCCCAGAGTGTAGCACCTACTTCTTTAGCCCAGGGTTCTTCTGCGGCGAGGGGTTCCCTTCAGTCCCCTTCTCCAGCACCGGGTGCATGTTATGAGTGTGGTGAGTTTGGCCACATGAGGAGATAGTGCCCTCGACTCCGTAGGGACAGAACTCAGTAGAGGGATCAGCCCTCCTCTTCAGCACCATCTCAAGCTAGTAGAGGTGGAGGTCAGTCTTCTCGTGGTCGCCCCAGGAGCGAGGAGAGATCTTGTAGACATGGCATGCTCCATTGAGGTGGATCGTCGCCGAGAGAGCCTGCGTTCTATTTGATCCAGGATCCACATATTCTTACGTGTCCTCTTATTTTGCACATTATTTGGGTGCGACTCGTGGTAGTCTTGATTTGCCTGTTCATGTATCCACCCCCGTGGGTGATACGATTGTTGTGGATCATGTCTATAGATCCTGTGTTATATCTATTGGGGGTCTGGAGACCCAGGCAGATTTGTTATTGTTGGGAATGGTGGACTTTGATGTTATATTGGGTATGGACTGGTTGTCTCCGTACCATGCTATATTGGACTGTCATGCTAAGACAATTACGTTGGCCATTCCTGGTATTTCTCAGATTGAGTGGCGGGGTTCGACCGATTTCGTCCCTAGCCGTGTTATTTCGTTCTTAAAAGCTCAGAAGATGGTTGAAAAAGGGTGTTTATCGTACTTAGCTTTTGTGAGAGATGTGGGAGCTGAGTCTCATAGCATTGATTCTGTACCTGTTGTGAGGGACTTCCCAGATGTATTCCCCTCAGACCTGCCGGGCATGCCGCCGGACAGGTATATTGATTTTGGCATTGACTTGGTGCCGGGCACTCAGCCCATATCCATTCCTCCTTATCGAATGGCACCAGCCGAGTTGAAAGAACTAAAAGAGCAGCTTCAAGAACTTCTGGATAAGGGTTTCATCCATCCTAGTGTGTCTCCGTGGGGTGCGCCGGTATTATTCGTTAAAAAGAAAGATGGTTCCATGCGAATGTGTATTGATTATAGGCAATTGAACAAAGTGACAGTGAAGAACACGTACCCTCTACCGCGCATAGATGATTTGTTTGATCAGTTACAGGGTGCGAGGGTGTTTTCGAAGATTGATCTTCGTTCAGGCTACCATCAGCTGAAGATTAGAGAGTCTGTCATTATGAAGACTGCATTCCGGACCCGATATGGTCATTATGAGTTCCTTGTGATGTCGTTTGGGCTGACCAACGCCCCAGCAGCATTTATGCATCTGATGAACAGTGTGTTGAGGCCTTATTTGGATTCATTTGTGATTGTGTTCATTGATGACATTCTAGTCTACTCCCGTAGTCAGGAGGAGCATGCTCAGCATTTGAGTATTGTGTTGCAGAGATTGAGAGAGGAGAAGCTATATGCTAAATTCTCCAAGTGCGAGTTTTGGCTCGAGTCCGTAGCATTTCTGGGACATGTGGTGTCTCGTGATGGTATTCAGGTTGATCAGAAAAAGATAGAGGCGGTGCAGAGTTGGCCTAGACCGTCCTCAGCTACAGAGATCGGGAGTTTTCTTGGCTTGGCGGGGTATTATCGCCGGTTTGTTCAGGGATTTTCATCCATTGCTTCTTCATTGACTAAATTGACCCAGGAAGGGTGCACCATTCGTGTGGTCGGATGAGTGCGAGGGGAGCTTTCAGAAGCTCAAGACAGCTTTGACCACAGCTCCAGTGTTAGTATTGCCATGAGCTTCGGGTTCATATACCGTTTATTGTGATGCCTCGAGAGTGGGGATAGGTTGTGTGTTGATGCAGGAAGGAAAGGTAATTGCTTATGCTTCTCGGCAGTTGAAGCCACATGAGAAGAACTATCCTGTTCATGACTTGGAGCTAGCCGCCATTGTTCGTGCATTGAAGATTTGGAGGCACTATTTGTACGGCGTGTCTTGTGAGGTGTATACCGACCATCGTAGTCTCCAGCACTTGTTCAAACAGAAAGACCTTAATTTGAGACAGCGGAGATGGCTTGAGTTGCTGAAGGATTATGACATTACTATATTATATCATCCGGGGAAGGCCAATGTGGTGGCCGATGCTTTGAGCCGGAAGGCGGTCAGTATGGGGAGCTTGGCATATATTCCAGCTGAGGAGAGGCCATTTGCTTATGATGTTCGGGTGCTAGCCAATCGGCTAGTGAGGTTAGATATTTCGGAGCCCAGCAGGGTATTGGCTTGTGTTGTATCTCGGTCATCTCTATATGATCGTATTCGTGAGCGCCGGTATGATGACCCACATTTGGCTGTCCTTAGGGACAGGGTTCAGCATGATGATGCTAGAGATGTCACCATTGATAGTGACGGCGTATTGAGGATGCGGGGCCGGATATGCGTGCCCAATGTTGATGGCCTTCGTGAGTTGATTCTGGAGGAGGCCCATAGCTCGCGGTATTCTATCCATCCAGGAGCCGCTAAGATGTATCAAGATTTGAAACAACACTATTGGTGGAGAAAGATGAAAATGGACATTGTCAGACATGTAGCACGGTGCCTCAACTGTCAGCAGGTTAAGTACGAGCATCAGAGGCCCGGTGGTGTATTTCAGCGCATTGTTATTCTTGAGTGGAAATGGGAGAGGATCACTATGGACTTTGTTACTGGACTCCCTCGGACGGCGAGGAAGTTTGATTCTGTATGGGTGATTGTGGATAGACTGACCAAGTCAGCTCACTTCATTCCGATTAGTACTACCTACTCATCAGAGCGGTTGGCAGCGATCTTTATTCGAGAGATTGTTCGGTTGCATGGGATCCCAGTGTCTATCATATCCGACAGGGGTACTCAGTTCACTTCTCAGTTTTGGAGAGCATTTCAGCGAGAGATGGGTACGCGGGTTGAGTTGAGTACATCATTTCACCCACAGACAGACGGACAGTCTGAGCGCACTATTCAGATCTTGGAGGATATGTTGCGAGCTTGTGTGATTGACTTTGGTGGTTCGTGGGACGAGTTCCTACCACTTGCTGAGTTTGCCTACAACAACAGTTATCAGTCGAGTATTCAGATGGCCCCGTATGAGGCATTGTATGGCAGGCGGTGTAGATCCCCCGTGGGATGGTTTGAGCCTAGTGAGGTTAGATTGATAGGGACTGAGTTAGTCCAGGATGCTCTGGATAGAGCAAAGTTGATCCAGGAGAGGCTTCGTACAGCACAGTCTCGTCAGAAGAGTTATGCGGACCGTAGAGTTCGAGAGTTGTCTTTCGTGGTTGGTGACAGAGTATTGTTGAAGATTTCACCTATGAAGGGTGTCATGAGGTTTGGGAAGAAAGGAAAGTTGAGTCCCAGGTACATTGGTCCTTTTGAGATACTTAGGAGAGTTGGAGAGGTGGCATATGAGTTGGCATTGCCGCCCAGCTTATCCAGCGTTCATCCAGTATTCCATGTGTCTATGCTCCGGAAGTACATTGGAGATCCGTCTCATGTATTAGATTTCAGCACCATTCAACTTGATGGTGATCTATCCTATGATGTGGAGCCTATTGCCATTTTGGGACGTCAGGTGAGAAAATTGAGGTCTAAGGAGATTGCATCAGTTAAGGTTCAGTGGAGAGGTCGACCCGTGGAGGAGGCCACTTGGGAGGTCGAGCGGGAGATGCGGAGCAGATATCCTCATTTGTTTGAGACTTCAGGTATGGTTCTTGACCCGCACGAGGACGAGCGTTTGCTTAAGAGGGGAGAATGTGACGACCCGGCCCGTCGTCACGAGAATTACCACCCCGTTATGTTGTAAATGCATGTTTTATGATTTTATATCAGGTGTTAGAGTCTATCGGGTGAGTTAGGAGTGAATTGGATTGAAAATGAGGCATATAGCCTTTTTGAAGGAGACTTGAATAAGAAAAGTCAACCCGGAGTTGACTAATTGGTTAGAGGGCTCGGAATCGGATTCTGATGATTCGGTTAGTTTCGGAAGGTGATTTGTGACTTAGGGGAGCAATCGGAATTGAATTTGGAGGCCCGGTGTAGAAATAGGCTTGAATTGGCTAAGGTTGAATTTTGGCGAAATCCGAACGGTACGTGAGATTTTGATCCGGGGGTCGGAATGGAATTCCGACAGTTGCAGTAGCTCCGTTAGGTGATTTTGGATGTGCTGCAAAATTTCAGGTCATTCGGACGTCGTTTGGTCGGGTTTTTGATTGATTGTGTAAATCGGAATGTTTTAAGGAATTTAGGCTTGAATTCGATACGAATTATGGGTTTTGATGTTGTTAGACGTGTTTTGAGGATTTGAACAAGTTTGAATAAGGTATTAGAAGGTGTTGGTGTGTTTGGATGGGGTCCCGGGGGCCTCGGGGTGTTTTCGGATGGTTAAACGGAAGAAAATCATGGAAATTGCGAGGTTGAAGAGTGGGATTAGTGCATTGTCTGAGGCCAAAAAAACATCACCAAAGGGAGCAGCGCAGCAGCTGTTGGATGCAATTAATAAGCTCGAGGCAAATTCAAATCAAAACTTGGCGAGAGCTGTGAAGGAGAATGATAGAGTATACCTCATGAGAGTTCCACAAGCCAGTTCTCTGGCTCCTCTTCCAGCATTTTCATTGGTCAAGCCTATGCCAATGAATGATGTCCTGGATGCAAGCAAGGAGAAGATGTTTGCCAGTCTTGTTCCTGATAACAGCGCTAAAGCTCTTTCCAGGTCGCGGATACGGACTCGTAGAAGCGGAATTTTGTCCGCGGAAGCGAAAATCGCTGTGAGTTAAGTGTATCAGAAGTTAGAAAAATTTCAGAACATTTCACACTTTGGGGTCTCGGCTTTAGAGGCGATTTGGGCGATTTTGAAGAGAAATTCAAGGAAATCATCGGGTAATCAACTATGGACTTAAACTATGATTAGTATTGATAATATTATGCAATTATATCATGAAAATGGAGGAATTTGGGGTAATTTATGGAGGATTTAGCCCTAGGCTTGAACTTTAGAAAATCAAGGTTTTGAATGGCCAAATGGAGTCCGAATTTGGTAAAATTGATATACTTAGACTCGTATCGAGATGAGGGTTCCGAATATGTGACTTTTGTAATTTTTCGACAAGCGTACCGAAAGTCGGGTTTTGACAACTTTGGGAATTTTGATGTAAATTGAGTTGTATTGATTGGGTGTCGTCTCATTGGCCTAATTTGTTGTATTTCTACTGTATTTGATCAGATTCTACGCGTGCGGAGCTTGATTCTCGTGGCAAGGGCATTGCGGAGTAGTCGTCGCGCCGTATTGAGGTGAGTAATAGATGTGGGTGATGACCGGCGGGTTCGAAACCCCGGTATACCACTTTGTGACGCTGTATAGCGGCGAGACACGCACACTCTCGAGAGTGCGGGGTCGATCATGAACTGGAGACTATATATTAGTCCGACCTGTTGATACTGTATTATTGGCTATTCTCGAGCCGAGGAACCCCCTTCTTGGGCGGTTGAGCATACTTGTGGGCCGTGAGCCAGTTATTGGATTCCGCGAGGATCGTTATAATTGTCTTATCATATAGACATGCTAGTTTACTACTAGTCCACAGCTATTTCTGTTATTATGCTAATTCCAATCTCTGGAACTTGATATTACTGTTTTCCAACCGAAAAATGATAAAAGAGTTTTCAAAAACTACTTTTGAGCCTGCGAGGCTGTATGTGCATATTAGGCGACTAGTAGTGGATCGAGGATCGGGCTGCACGCCGAGATATATGTTGGATCGGCCGGCCGAGAATATCTCTATGAGATGTGCTTGAGCTGTAGGAGCCCCTGGAGTCTGAAACCCCACGGTGAGCACGGGTACCCAAAATTGGAGTCGGGCTACGTGCCATAGCGGTCATATCATGCATTGCATTGCATTTAGCTACATCCGCTAGCTGTTATGCTATTTATTGGTATTTGTTGGTACAGGTACAGTGAATATTGATTCTATGACAGGGTAGCTGATTATAGTTTTACATAGTGCTTTATTGCGGATTTCTTATCTGCGTCTTACCCTTGTTTATTACCACTGAGTCTGGCAGTACTCATTTTACTCCCTGCACCTTGTGTGCAGATCCAGGTACCTCTCAGCAGTGATCCAGTAGCTGTGCGAGGCGACATCTGTGGGATATACGAGGTAGCTGCAGAGTCCGCAGGACCCGATATTCCTTCCTACTGTCTTTTGATTTTGTATTGACATTTCTTTCCGCACTTGGTATTCTTGTAAACCTTTATACACTCATGTTCAGTAGAGGCTCATGACTCTTGACCCTTCGGTCTATGGGAGTTGATGTATTATGGGACTTGGTTCCCTGTTTTCGTTATTTGTATCGCTATTGCTTCGTGATTTAATATGCTTAAATGGACTAAAGAGAGCTTCTAGCTCCGTTAATGTTATTGATCGGTCAGGCTGGCTTAGCAATGTGCCGGGCGCCATCACGACCGGATTTGGGGTCGTGACAAGTTGGTATCAGAGCCTAGGTTTACTAGGCCTGGACTACTATAAGAGGTGGTGGACCAAGACGTTGCACTTAGCCTTGGCCGCATATGTGGTCATAATCCGTCACACCTTCAAGGTATAAAGAGTAAGCTGAGCCGGACACACATTGAAAAATGGCAAAGCTCATCCGCTAGGGGGTAGATTGGAAGACTATAACCGATCAAGGATGAGTACTCGTAGAATGTGCAGTACACAGGCTGGTGTACATTGGCAATTGTCCGTCCCCGCCTGAACCATTTCCATGTGGTCCGGAATATGGTACGTCTCTCGAAGATCATCTAAGTGGGATTGTAATAAATCACTATGCTCCTAGGGAAGGGATGGTCTTTTAGTTGGAAAATCCCTGGGAATATGCATCTCCTTCGGGAGGACGTTGTCTACACTAAAAGGAACAAGGGCCTTCCCTGCCTTTTCCTCTTCGCCACCGGAAGATGGCGGAACCTAGATGGGGCATTATCTTTGGTCTTTTTACTACTCTGACCATGTTTTGTCATATTATTCTACGTATGAAACGAAGCACTAACGATAGGAATTGTGGTTTCAAAAGAAGTGGGAGAATCTCGCACGAAATAGCGGTTGCTAGAAAGAAAGGTAAAAGAGGAAGCCAGAAAAGGTTTTCCAAAGGTTCGAAAGATGAAATGAATTAAACCTTCCCTCTATTTATAGGGTTAGGATGCACAGAAATCGAAGATGCATGATTCCAAATGGCGCGGGAAATCAGAACATCACATCATCCTCTGAACCGCCTCGTGAGTAAGTATAATTATGATGAATGCGGGCGATGATGTCATTTTGAAAAGGGAGCCACGCGTCAGCAGCTCGGCGATGCCATACATTTCACCTCATTCATGTCACCATCCCCATAGTGATGTCAAATTTTCTAAAGACGAGGTCTGGATTTCCGCCCATTGAAGACGTCTACCGGATACGCCTCCAATGACCGGAGGGACTAACTGTATAGGGTCAAATTTGGCCCTCAACGTCTCTACGCTGAAGGGTACACCCAGTGAGCATACGTCAACTAAAGTAAGGGTACGGCTTGGGCGTGAGGACGAAGGCTACGCCAGTTAAAAATCAGCGTCCTCGCTAGTGGGACGTCGACCACTTTTTGTACTTTTATGATTATTTCGAGGAAGGCCTCCTGCTATATAAAGGGGACCTTCCCATTGTAAAGGGGTATCATTATTATTATCGAATAATACAACTCTCTTATCTTCTCTCACTCTCTTTTTATCTCTACATCTAACGAGCACTCATTCTGGAGTTCATCTTATCGGATCTACTTTAATAATTTCATTACTTTTACCTCTAGGTTATATTATATTTGATTACGATTTACCTTATTTATTTTTTGTTGTTTTTAAGCTTATAAAGTAGATTGATAACTTTTGAGCCAAACAATTAGATTAATGATCTTAGCAGGAAATTTGGAATTTAAGAGAGTCGTGGATAAATGACTATTTCAATCTTCAAAAGTTATTTCTAAGTCAATCTTAATGAGCATTTTCTCAAATTTCATAAATGGATTTTTTGAAAGAGTGAATAGCTTCCAGCATAATAATAGCATTACCCGAGATAAAGCTAGTTTGAGTAGGAATAATAATATTATCAAGGAGGAATCTACTTCTATTAACCATAGGTTGGTAACACTTTTTATTAACTAGTTTTGGAAAGACTAATAGATCTACCGTGGTTAATGATGGTAGGGTTCTTAACTTTAGGAATAAGAGTCATATAGGTTTGACTGACATACGGATGAATAAATGCATGCTTAAAAAGGCGGAACAGATTTTAAAAATAGTGTCCTGCGTAATAGAACGGAAATTTGAAAGTGGCTATAGAATTGGCAAACGACCAAATTCAAAAAAACTTATTTACAGGATTCCTTTTAAACTTATTTACAAGATTGAACACCAAAAACTTAATCCAATTTTGTTACAATAACATTCTTTTATGCATGGTGTTTAAACAAATAAATGCTAAACCAATTAATGATGAGTTAAAAGAATGAATCTTAGTTGAACTTAATAAATTACAAATCTAATAAAAGAGTATGTTCAGGGGCAAAAAATAATAAATTTAATTTCCTATGATTAACAGTAGCATAAATGTATAATAAATATATGCAATGACAAAGATTACGATGGAAAGGGAACTTTTACCTAATGATTGTATGATTGGGATGTTCCTTTTCCCTGATGCGCCGTGACAAAACAAGAGATCCAAAATGTATGTGGGATCTTGAGATTTATGGATAAAGATTGAACAACATGTGCTTGAATAAATGAATACGACAACTTTTCGTATATTCTTCTTTCAACTTATGTTATGTGTTTCGGTTTAGAAATGTAGATTCGCATTTTGTTCCCTATATCTTCCTATCTATAAGGACATTCCCAAAAATTCCTAAAAGTACAACATAAAGAATATGCATAGGAATATTCTTTATGCCCACTTCTAAACTTAAGTAACTGTTACTAACATATCTCAACTGCTTGCTTCTAGCGTCGGTCAAGGGCGGCTCTACGATAAGGCAAGTGAAGCCCTTGCCTTAGGCCCCCAAATAATTAAGGCCCCAAAATAAGAAGCATTACTATATTATTATATGATATATACTCCATAATTTATATTTATATAATTATTGATAAAAGATTTTAAATTTAATAACTTTTAATATTTGGTAGACGTAAGATTGAGTGAGTTAATTGGATAAAAAAAATTCAGTAAATTAAATAATATATTTATCTTCTCATCAATTTTATTTTCTTTCTTTATGTATAGTCTTTTATTATGGTTCTCACGATTTTTCTTTTTAATTTCAACTCAAATTCTCTAAATTAACTATTCTTTTTTATCATATTTCATTGATCTACACACTAGAAAGCAAGTTCTTTTGTGTTTCATCTTTTTTAACTAAGAAATTCCCGAGACAAATGTCACAAGATTCAAAACACGACAAATAATGGGTTCACCCTTTACCATTTTCATTTAGGAAAAGATCAATTCAATACCATATGATGTGCGACTAACTCATACATCATGAGTTGCACTCTCACCACTATATCAAAGTCATGTAGTTTTTTTTGTATCTCAATATAATATGAATTTCATAAAAGACGTTTCAGGGTCTTTTTAATATATTTTGGTTTTAGGCCACCAGTTTTGTTGAGCCTCCCCCATTGATGATCAACAATTATTTATAGACTATTGCCCCATCATGAACGTACTGTTCAACCAACTTTATTCACATTTGGTAACTGAATGACACACTCACTACATTTAATGTTCTTGTCATTATTGCCATATCTTAAATGAGACTCTATAAATTTGATTGAGAATATCAGGTGTGAGCAAGTGGCTCTGATAGGATACTAGTAAAACGTTGATTTACGTCTTCCAAAATTTTTAATAATGAATTTTAAAATTTTATTTCAAATTAGACAATATTATAGTTTGTAGAAAATAATAAAAAGGTACAAAAATTGTAAAAAGAAAAAGAAAAAAAAAGAAAGGTGTATACTCTTTATCAATAAAATATTTTAAAACTTTGAATTAAACTACTTAAATCTTCATATTAGTAAATACATTTTTTACAACAATATCAAAGGTAACATATTGTAAATACATGTATAACATCTCATTTATTAAAATTATTATTTTCTAATAGAAATAATAATATTACTATGTGAAGTTAAAAACTTTATGTCGTTTAAGAATATATAGTATAAACAATAATTATGAAAAAAAAAATTGCAAGATTAATGTTTTTGCATATATGTGTATATGTATTATTAAAAAAAGTATAAGGCCTCTTATTAAAATTTTGCTTTAGGCCACCAATTTAAGGAGCCGCCCTTGGCGTCGGCCTTTATGAGGAAGACCTTCAGTCGTTGTGTCGTGATCGACCCCGCCCCTTTATCTTGCTTATTCGTTATAGTGGTTATCAAATTTGGACCTATACACCTGCTATAACTATTTTTTAGAAAATCAGGCTTCTAAACAATTTAAAGTCAAGTGAGAGAATTGAGGACGTCACATTGCCTTGCTATCTAAATAAGGGGTCCTAACACAAGTCTTTTTATGGCCCCTAAACATTGACACTTTCTTTTTTTCTTGTAGCCACATATCCGGAAAAGCACGTGGTCTCATGGCATGTTTTAGTTTTGTCAATGAAAACTAAACGTTTTCTTCATTAATTTGTTAATTTTAGCGTGTAATTTATCCAATTGGTACACATTATTCAGAGAGGACAAGAAATATGTTGCATACAACATCTTTCAATGGAGAGAAAACTTTCAAAACTTAAAACATTTCCTTCATTTAAACCAAAAAACAGAGATGATCCTCGTTGCGTTTTTGTTCATCATAGATATGTGAGTTTGAAAGACATAATCCAAGGATCTTCACTGCAATATGATACAGCAAACAATAATACTTTTGACTCCTCCAACATTTCCATAAGGAATGAGTTGGTCAAGCATGCTGCCTCGGCTTATATTCAGTCAGCAACATCTCTTGTAAACAGAGATCAACCTTTGATTGAAGCTTTTTGGGGGAACATAATTAATTCTTTAAGACTCCCTTCTTGTTGCCATATGTACTTTGCGATCCCGCTGCAAACTTTTGTTCGATCTCTGAAACACACTTTTAGTAGGATAGGGAGATTTATTCGTAGGATTTGACTTACATGCATTGGCAATATAACAAATTTTTATATTATCAATGCAATTTTATCAATTGTAATAGGTTGTCCGCTTTATTAACCTGATATCTATAACCGTATCATAATTTTATGTAATTACATTTTATACCGTCAGTGTATAAAGGTTAAATTGTTGTTCATAATGCCTGAAATCATATTTTTACTTTACTTGTTTCTATTTATTTTTCATTTCCTAAATCTTTCTTTCTTCCATATTTACATGGAAATGGTTTTTATTTAAGACATTGAGAAAGAAATATATAGTCATATGAACTTTGGGATAGTGATGGCTTAAATCAGGTAATATTACAAATGAGAGAACAATTAAATGGTGGGTGTGACATATGTCTTTGCGTTTGTAACGACTCAACCTGTCGTTTAGAGTCTAATACATTATTTTCAATATCATTTGGGTGTATTTGGTGGTTTATGACCTATATATATGGTCAGAATGGATTTTCTCAGGTTTGGAATTGATATGCAACAATTAGCTTCTATTAAGCTATAAGTTGTAGGATTTAATCAAAGTTTGATTTTTGATAAATGAACCAGGAATTCAATTTTCAGAGTTCTAATAGGTTCGCATTGTAATTTTAGAACTGTATATATGTTCGGATATAGCTTTGGAAGTTCTTAGAAGGATTCAACACTATTCATCAAATGTTGGCAATTTGAAGAACTTAAGAGTTCATACATATGATGTAATGCACACACAAGTATACGCGGTCATCAAGTAATAAAGTGACTAAAGTCGGATGTCAACCTCACGTGGACTTGTGATTAACTTTAACTTAGAGTTTCCTAATTATCTAAATAAAAATTAAACCTATAAGTATATGACTCTAATCTAATAAAATAAAATAAAAAAGTAATGAACTCTGAACAAAGGAAGAGTAGATTTTTATGTTATTAATGTGATGAAAACAATCTAGGGTTATGGGCTATCTAACATTCCTATTGTATACTTCAATTAAATTGACTAACTAATGTATCTAGCTTAATGGTTGACAAGGTTAATATTGCTCAGAAGAATCTGTCGAGTTCTTACTCTCCTAGTCAAGCTAACCTAACACATATATGTCTACGGAGTTAGAATCAGCAAGAACGCATTTATATTTCATGTACATCAATCAAGCAAGACAATTAAGTATATGTCTATCATAACCGTGAATTCATTCTCCGATGCCCATATTAAAGAACTTGCTCTACTCATTCCCATATTCAATATAGAATTTCCGCTTTCGAGTTAAATTCTAAATTCGTAGATATTATTGATTTGGTGATTAAACAATCAAATAATTATGTTCAGGATTGAATAAATAAATAAATATGATAATCAATAAAACAAAATTAATAACCAAATAGCAATAATCATGAAAGAACCACTACCCTAGAACGTGAGGTTTAGCTCCTCATAGACATGATAGACAAACAACAAATCATACAAAGAAACATTAAAATTACTTTGTTTGGTGGAAGAAAAGATGAAACCTGACCACTATGTCGATTCTGTACTCGGCCTTCGCCAAAAGCTATATAAAAATTTTATTTTAAGGACTATTTAAAAGTGTACGGAGAAACTTAGAGGAAATAACCAAGTCCAAAATAAAAAGGAAACGAAATGATCTCGGACCGGAACACTGGCGCATTTCACGCGTTAGGCTGCGCCTCGCGGGGCTTGTCGCGAACTAACACTCTCGCGTCGCTTGGCATATGGCGGCTGAATTTGACGCCTCACTTTGTTTCCAATTGATTTGCTGTGCCTTACTTTCCAATTCTCGTTTCTATTTGCTTTTCAAATCCTTTGCAATTGTTGTTTTCTTTGTCTTCAATCATTGTCTAATTATGTCATTATAATATTTCAATCAATAAGTAATCATGAACCATTCCTGTATTGTATAAAATACACATAAACCTTTTACTTTACCTCCTAATTTCAGTTCCAAAGTACCTACACAAAAAATAAATGCAACTAAACATAAATAGTATAATTTAGCATTAAAGCATCAAAATATAAGGTAAGCAATGTACTAAAAATATAAAATTATAGACAAACATCACTATCACATACTTAAACGTTGCTCATTCTCGAGTCAACCGACAATTTGCATTATCTTTGAGCACTTTATTTTTACACAGTTGAGACACACTACACCAATGACCATGATTGATAGCAAGAATTAAGCTGTAGAACATATGCATTCAACACACACTTCTCTTTAACTTATGCCAAACTTTAACATATTTGGAACATAGACAACATGCTCATAACAATCCTAACCTCCATAACCGACTCAATGTTATAATGCACTCATGGCTGAAACACTCAACATCGTAGAGAAGTCTAATTATGTTATCTATCCATCATGAGACCATTTGCCCTCACAATATGAAGAGAGCAAGTCAACCCACCCATTTGAATTTTATGATCATATCATTCATTTTTTTCCCATCGATGAGAGCCAACTGATCATATTGATTATGTACCAATTCTTCATCACCAAGCTCAGCTTCCTAAATGATATGCATGTAATGAATTTCTACTTCAGTGGCTATGATAACTTCAGTACCATAAACCAATTGATAGGGAGTCTCCCCAGTTCTGACCTTAGTACGGTATCCGAGCAAAGGGAATGGTAACTTCTTGTGCCACTATTCATAGTTATACACCATCTTGCTTAGGATCTTCTTAATATTCTTGTTGGTGTCCAAAAAATGTTCTGAGGTTTGTTATTTGATCTTGGATCTTCTTGGATTTGATGATAAGTTCATGCCTCTTTCCTTATATATTATATCATAAAAGAAAGTAGTATGTTCCTCATGTAGGTAGCTCCGAAATATTTTAAACCAAATGGGATCATGGAAAGATTTCCTCGTATTCTCTTAAAAATCTGACATATTGTTCCTTATCGGGTGGTGATTGGTGGATACTAATGTCGGTCTCTTTTACTATTTCAGAATATCCCAAATTAATCATCTCAGTCTCCTCTATGTTCGACTTTGTTTTATTCTCAAAATTCTCTATTTCCTTGACGATGTCGTCAGGTATTACATAGTTCTCCCATTCTTCCAAATTACTCTTGTCATTGCATTGTCTCATTACGTGTTACAACTGTAGATTAAAAACAAGATAGTAAATAATTAGGCAAAATAACCTCGGACGCACTTAAACTTTTACCAGTTTGCCAACCTGATAAATTACCTTATAAATTTTTTATTTGAACATCTCAACTTAATTATTTGTACATCAATAAATACGTCTAACTATTAACCGTGCTTATGTGATAGTTATGTAACTGACGTGGTAATAATACGTGCCAATCACACACAAAAAGCTAGTGAATATAATTTTTTTATTAAAAAAAGTCTTAAATCCAAAATAGAGATTAATAATAGAAAGGAAAGGCCCAAAAGAAAAAGAAAAATTATATCATCTCCCTCATGCCTTCTTTTTCCATCCACCTTAATCCCTTCCTTGCCAGATGTGTTTCCCCTTTCATTTAAAATGCCACCTCTTTCTTCCCATCTACATATCCATTTATTTACATTGGCGGTGGCAGTTGTGATAGTAATTAATGAATATTGGGGTTAATTTTTACAGTAATTTTTTTTAGGGTTAGAGCATTTTTTATTGAAATCACTAAATCAATGTTTGCATTGGAGTAATTTCCCAATTTTGCTAGCACCGTGGAAATTGAGTTTGAAATTAAAATTTTACTAGTTGGAGTCACTAAAGCTTGTTGTGGTTGATTTGGTATTTATTTTCCCTTTTCTGGTGATGCGTCTAAATATCTAATTAGTATTTGTGACTACAGCTTATGGTGGTGGTAGACGAAATCGGTGGTTCTGGATCTTATGGAGGTGCTTTGATTCACCATGGAATTGTTTTGATAGAGCTATAGAAGAAGAGAAAGAAAATGAATTAAAATTTTTAGAAATGAATTAACGATATTAAAATGGGACTCGCTTATTATATATGTTAAACAATAGAAGGCTTAGCACGTGATGTGTAATCCTTGTCAGCGCAGTTGAGGCTCACGCTCTGGCGGAGGTGTTTAAAATATGGGTTTTGATCGAGGAGAGGTGTTCAAATAAAAAATTATAATTTAATTTGCTGGATTAACAAATATGTGCAAGTTTAAGTGGCTCCAACACCATTTTGCCAAATAAATTTGTGAAAAGAGTGCAGATATAATAATAATATAAATATATGAGAAATAATACTTTAATTTAAAACTTAAAATGTCAAAACAAACATTACTCGAGATCTCGGGTATTTATCTCAAAACTAAATACTGAATGTCTTAAGTGTCAGAAAACAATTTAAAGGAAATCAAGCTAGTCTACCAAAGCTACGCATATGCTCGACGAGACCCGGACAGTATGGCGGTCTAGTTCCTGAGAACAGCTCCATCTCCTGTCATTTTTATGGTGAGATGCTCTTTGATTACCACAAAAATGATAATAACAATTAAATTTGATTATGGAGTTCTAAAAATACGTGATATACTTTTATGCTAGTTGTGAAGCAATTGTTACTAAAAGGTAAGAAATAAAGATTATAGCTTAGAGACGATATGATAATCGAACCAAATAATTGGAGATCCGGGCCACGAACTGTCGTCTATAAGGCCTCGAGGTCAATCTGTGTGACCGACTTAGAGCGATTGAGGAAGGACTAACACTTTACGAGAGCTGCAGTGATGACCCTTTCTGATCAATGATAAGCAATAAATAAAAAATAATAAATAGAACACAATGAATATAAGCAATAAGTGAAGTAATGAAACCAAAATAATGTGTAAGAGAACATAGAGAATGTTCTTGTGTATTTAGTATTGAGCATTAGATCCTTAAAAAATGACAAGGATCCCTTTATATATATGAGGGGAATCCCAATATAGTACAAATATATTAATTAGAAAGATAAGGGTTGGTACAACCATTTAATGCCTTCATTCATTTTATGGACTAGTCCACTAGACTTGGCCAACTATATGTATGCGCCTTGAGAACTTCACCTTGATCCACCGAGACCACTAATTTACATTGCCTCAAAGTCGATCACCGAGAACCCTCAGAGTCGATCACTGAAAATCCTCGAGATCCCTTGATGATCGTATAATCAAACCATCGATTTCTACCATATACAGATAGTCCCCACGTTTGCTAGAACAAAGAGATAGGAAATGGTTTTGAACTCCTACTCCTTAAGCATCATCATCATGGCGTTAGTCTATCAGAGCATTAAATACCATAACTCAAAAGTCACACAAGGGTCACCATCAAACACGACTATCGAGAAGCCCACGAACCGTTATTGGTTCGTCATTTCCGTTGCCATGGCTAGAACTTCCAAGATAGTTCCTCGGAAAGATGAGGTTGCCTGTTCATCTCGAACATCCAAAGGAAAACCCAAGGTGATACCCACCATTGAATAGTGTACCCCTACTGAGTTCAATACGTCGAAGGATTTTTTTGTCGATGGACCCTCATCTACACCGGGCTAATGGAAATATACATCCCGATAAATTAGCTTCGTGACCGATATAGGGAAAGTGAAGGAAGACTGCCAGCGGAGGGAGGCTGTACTGGTTGAGAACCCCCGTTCTAACGGGAGCATAACGGATCACAAGGTTGGCTTCCTTTATGTATGTACATACCATTTCACTTTGGATCCGATCGATTCTTTGAACTTTTCTTACCCAGCAATAGATCCGGTCATCTTTGGATAAGGTCATCATAAAAATCCTATCAAATAGGCTTAAACCTTTCGTTGACCAGCTCATTTTCCCTAACCAAGCTTGCTTTATTAAAAAAAGAAGGGCTTCAGATAATGCTATCATCATTCAAGAAATTATTTTTAAATTTCATAAGTTATAAGGAAGACAAGGTCATATGATTCTCAAAATCGATCTTGAAAAAGCCTTTGACCATTTAGAATGGTCATTTGTTCATCACACTCTTACCTATTTCAATTTTCCTCCAAATTTTAAAAAATTTCTCTTAAATTGCATCACTTTGGATAAGGTCATCACAAAAATCCTCTCAAATAGGCTTAAACCTTTCCTTGACCAGCTCATTTGTCCTAACCAATCTAGCTTTATTAATAAAAAGGGGGGGGGGGGCTTCAGATAATGCTATCATCATTCAAGAACTTATTTCTAAATTTCATAAGTTAAAGGAAGACAAGGTCATATGATTCTCAAAATCGATCTTGAAAAGGCCTTTGACCGTTTAGAATGGTCATTTGTGCATCACACTCTTACCTATTTCAATTTTCCTCCAAAGTTTAAAATAATTCTCTTAAATTGCATCTCAACAAGCTCTATATCTATCCTAGTGAATAGCTCTATCACCAATGTTTTTCAACCTAGCTGGGGAATAAGGCAAGGTGACCCTATATCTCCTTATATATTCATTCTTTGTCTTGAAATGTTATCACGTTATATAAATCATCAAGTTGACATTGGAAAATGGGACCCTATTATTAACCTAGGAAAAAAGGCCCCAATTTCTCTCATCTCTTTTTTGCTGACGACCTCACCTTAATGGCTAGAGCCAATCAGAAATCAAGCCATACCATTAAGGAAGGTCTTGAAATATTTTGCAAATTCTCAGGTCAAAACAGAAATACTACAAAGTCAAAAATTATTTTCTCTACCAAATGTCCAACAACTCTTACCAATGACATCTTCAGTATTCTTAATATTAAAAAGACTGCGTCTTTTGGCATCTATCTGGGCTTTCTTATCCTTTACAAAAATCCTAGACCCAGAGACTATCAATTTATAATTGACAAAATGAAAGGTAAACTAACAGCTTGGAAAATCAAGTTCCTAAATATAGCAGATCGGACAACTCTTGCTCATTCCTATTTCAACTCAATTCCAAACCATTATATGCAATTCACCCTAATCCCTATGAGTACACTGAAAAAGATTGATATGGTTCAAAGGGATTTCTTAAGGGGTACTACTGATGAGAAAAAGAAGGTGCACCTTATCACTTGGACAACTGTTTGTCAACCAAAAATCATAGGAGTCCTTGAGCTCCACAAAGCTATTGATAAAAATATATGTACTCTTGCTGACCTTGCATGGGGAACCATTACTAACCCTACCACCCATTGGGCTCAACTTATCATCAATACCTGTGCTAATACGAGCTACAAGAGATACAACTCTTTCATTTGGAAAGGTATCTCAAAGAGGTGGGAAATTCGCTCCAAAGGTATCAATTGACAACTTCATCATTCTTCAAACATGAGTACCCGGGAGACCAATTGGATCCCTAACCTAGGTAACCTTAGAAATAACATAGAAGGCCCTCTATCAAAAAATGACCAACAACTAAAACTAAGAAATATTTTTGATGGTAAACAGTGGTACTTAGACAACATATCTCTCATCCTTCCTGAGGTTATCAAGGATGCCATTCTAAAAAAAAAGTTCATCTTAAGCATCCAAATAAGGACATCCCCATCTGGTCCATCAATTCGAAAGGTATTTTCATGTCTAGAACTTACTACGACATAATCAATACCAAGGAAAATAATAATATGGACTTTGAGTGGATTTGGAAATTATCTTGTCCCAATAAAATAAAAAAATTTCTCTAGCAATGCCTTCACAATAAAATCCCTTGTAGACAATATCTCGCACAAATTGGCATTAATATGGATCCTCACAGCCCTATATGTAGAAATTATTTGGACGATTCTATCACTCACATTTTTCTTAATTGACAGGCAAGCAATCATATTTGGAAAACCATTGGTTGGTAAATATTTACAAGGAGAATAGGGAAATGTAAGGCCCTGTAAAAATTTGTGCTTAAAAACCTAGTAGCTCATAGTGTCATGGTCCGAATAATATGTTAGGAATGTGTAGAATTCTTCGCGACTCGCAACCTACCCGCAGTTCGGACCCTTGGTAATGATCTAAGCTTTAAAAATTGAAAGAATAAATTTTTCCATAAAATGTCATTTCTGAGGTCAAGAATGTGGTCGTAGATCTGCTATGCGGACCGCATTCCTACCGCAGAGTGTAACAGAAGATTTTTCAAAATTGGTGTTGAAAATGCGATTCAATATGCGATCGCATAACAAAAATGCGGACCGCAAAATCATCACATAATTTCTTAAGGATTTTTGAAGGTCACTTCTGTGGTGCATTATGCGACTGCAGAACACGAATGCGGACCGCATTCTTGTCGCATATCGTAATAGAACATGTGATTTTTGGGAGAAATTCTGCGGTCCATTATGTGGACCGCATGTTGATTCTGCGATCGCAGATGCGACCGTAGATTTGACTTGACCCAAATTTTTCTAAAAGTTTAACCCGATCTTTTCTTTAATAAAACTCCCCAAAACTTCATTTCTTCATATTTTCTGAGCAAAATAAGAGAGAGGGGGGGAGAGATTCTTGAGAGAGAAACCTAACATCTGCAAGGAGTGCTTTCTAAATCGCTTGGACCAAAAATCCTAGGGCAAGTGTCTTCTTCCCCAAATTCTAAAGGTAAAAACCCTAACCATTCTTCCTTAATTTTCAGATTTTAAAGGGAAAGAAAGATATTCATGCATTAGCTTTTGAAAATGGAAATTAAACACTCATGCATGTTCTTTTACTTGAAATTTAGTAACAAGGAGTGGATACAAGTAAGAGCTTTCAAAAGCGGAGTTGGCAACATAAGATAACTTGGGTGAATTTGAAGTAGGAGATAAAATAAATGGAATTCGAATCCAGGTATGTATGGGTAACTTTGATCCTTGTGAAATCGCCCTTATGTGTACAAATTATTTTGTATGTGACATTTATGAGAATTGTTGTGTAATTCTTTTGATTTAGTCGTTGGGTGTTCGATTGGTTTAACTATGTGTTGTGTAGTATGAGATGTGAACCGAATGATGAAAAAGGAAATCATAATTGGTAAAAATTGAGGACAATAGTAATGATGGCATACTTGGCTTCTCGTGGGAAACTAATAAAACAACTCGAATTGTTGATAAACTGTTGAACATAATGGGATTGGTACTCGTGGATATGGAAACATTGTAACATTGTTGTGGTACCATCTTGAAAAGTATTTGGAAAACATGAACAAATTTGTAAGTTGCTTATTGCCCTTGTTTGTGATCTTTGTGCGGTGTTTTGTTTGTTAATTGTGATTGTTGTGATTTGAAACTGTATGGTGGGATCGGGTTACGCGCCGCAACACAAAGTAATAAGGTGTGGGTTGGGGTGATAAGGGTGGCCGAGGTAATAAGGGTGGCCGAGGTAATAAGGGTGGCCGAGGTAATAAAGGTGGAAAGCGATCGAAATCGCCATTGAAATTGATATGAACACTATTTTGAAATCAATGATGTGAAATTGTGAAAGGAGACAGAAGGAGAGTATGCAACCTGTGGGGCATTGATTGCCCCTTTGTTTGACATGATTGAATTTTCCGTATGTGTTCGGTAGTTGCTTTCTTTCTTGATCTCTATTTGTATATGGATTGAGGACTACTTGAAATAAAGTAAGTGTGGGAACGTGATTGGCTCGCTTCGTTATTTCTTGGTGTTTATGTTGGTTGTTTTATTATCGTGATTTATTTATTTATGGATTGAGTTTACTTGGGACAAAGCTTGTCCATGCATACCAGTACAATTCCAGTGTACTGACTTCCCTTTTGCCGGGGGCGCTACATTCGTGTCATGATTGTAGGTGGATCCGCATCAGGTACTTCAGTTCATCGGTAGTAGCACTCTTTCACCTTTCACTAGCCGTTTTGGTGAGCCCCTTTCCTCTCGGGGCCCTGCGTGGCTCGTGCCACTCCTATTTTGATTTCTTATTTTGATTTTGTGTAAGGTATAGTCGGAGCCTTGTTACCGGCAAGTATTGTATCACCCTGTTGTATCTTAGAGGCTCCGTAGACAGTAAAATGTGGGTGGTCTTATGTAAATATATGTCCGGCGTTGTAAATTGTAAACTTGTTAAGAAATTAAGCGTGTTGTTATGTTTGTAAAAGTGTGATTTCAATTCTTTGGTTTATAAGTAATGAACAATACGGGGGTAACAAGTTTGTTTCAGAGCTCTAGGTTCATAGGAGTCACAAAATACAAGCTAGTTTATTAGAGTCTCGCTGCGCGATACGGAGACGTCTGTGCTTCTCTACGAGAGGCTATGTAACTATTTAGGAAAAATATTCATCTCATTTGAATTCCTTGTCATACGATATTTTTGGATATCAAACCTTAACTTATGTCTTCTATTCTCTCACAGATAGTGAGGACACGTGCTACACGAGATGACCAGGCACCCGTTCCCCCTGCTGCCACCGCCAGAAGCCGGGGTCGGGATAGAGATCGAGGACACACATGCGGTACAACCAGAGCACCTATGCGAGCTGCCGCCGAGGTACCACCAGCAGATTCAACAGGAGATTAAGCACCTGGCAGACCTACTACTGTCACTACTACTCCAGCGCTCCAGGAGACTCTGGCTTAGTTCATAAGCATGTACACCACCTTGGCGCAGGTAGGGTTGCTTCCCCTTGCTGCAGCCACATCCTAGGTCGGGGGAGGAGCACAGACTCCCGCCGTCCGAACTCCTGAGCAGCGAGTGTCAGTTGATCAGGCCTCAGAGATTATTTCTGCACTACCTGCAGCACCAGTTCAACCCGATGATGGGTCAGCTGATTCAGAGGACAAGTAACGGAGGCTTGAAAGGTTTAAGAAATATGATCCCCCGTGTTCAGTAGGTTAGCATCAGATGATGCCTTGGGATTCTTGGAGGAGTGTCATCATATTCTTCTCACTATGGGCATAGTGGATTCCAGCTGGGTTTCCTTCAATGCCTTTCAGCTTTGGGGAGCCGCCTATAATTGGTGGAGTACTTTTGAGTTAGACAGTTCAGTCGAGGCTGCTTCACTGACATGGACCCAGTTCCCATACATGTTTATGAGGGAGTTTGTTCCCTAGAGCCTCATGGATTCATGGCGCGCGGAGTTTGAGCACTTGTGCCAGGGTGCTATGACAATTTCAGAGTATGCCATCCATTATACAATGTTGTCCAGGCATGCACCGGCCTTGGTTGACACAGTTTGGGAGAGAGTTTACAGGTTCATCGAGGGCCTTATCCTGCCCATCAGGTCTAGCATGGCTCGAAAGTTGGAGATGGTTATTCCTTACCAGTAGGTAGTGAGCATTGCTAGGAGGATTGAGGCTATGCTCACCAGGGAGCGAGAGGAGCGGGAGGCCAAGAGGTCTCGAGAGACAGGTCCCTACTCTGGTGCCCGTACCGCATCAGCAAGTCATTATGGTAGAGGTTATTCTGGTCTCCCTGTACATTCAGCATTACCAGTAGCTGGCAGTACTCCAACTTCGCCTATACCTCTGGAGCCTTATTATGCGCCTCCAATTTCTAGCGCGCCTCCTCCGCATGATACTTCCAGAGGTCAGCCCAGCAGGCCTAGCCCCAGTCATTCATAGCCATTACGTCCTCCCAAAGCTTGTTTCGAGTATGGTTATACACGCCATATAGTTAGGGATTGTCCTAGACTTGGTAGGGGTGCATCTTCACAGACTGCTCAGCCACAGCGGGCTCCTCAGAGCTCTCAGGCTATAATCATAGCTCCAGTTGCTGACCCGCCTACTCAGCCAGCCAGGGGCGGAGGTCGGGGAGATAGAGGTCGCCCTCGAGAGAGTGGTCAGGCTAGATATTATTGTATTCCTGCTTGCACTAAGGTTGTTGCCTCTGATTCCATCATCACAGGTATTATACTGGTTTGTCACAGAGAGGCATCGGTTCTATTCAATCCAGGCTCTACTTATTCTTATGTGTCTTCTTATTTTGCTCTGCATTTGGGTGTACCTTGGGATTCTTTTAGTGCCCCCATTTATGTTTCTACTCTTGTGGAAGATTCTCTAATTTTGGACTGTGTTTATTGGTCATGTTTGGTTACTATTCGTGATTTTGAGACCAGAGCGGATTTATTGTTACTCAGTATGGTGGACTTTGACATTATTCTGGGCATGGACTGGTTGTCGCCCTATCATGTTATTCTTGATTGTCACACCAAGACCGTGATACTGACTATGCCAGGTATTCTGCGTATTGAGTGGAGTGGTACTTTAGATCACACTTTTAGTAGAGTTATCTTTTTTCTTAAAGCTCAGTGTATGGTTGAGAAGGGGTCTGCAATGTATTTAGCTTATGTGAGAGATATATATATTGATACCCCTTCTGTTGATTAAGTCCCAGAGGTACATGATTTCCCGATGTGTTTCCTGTTGACCTTCCGGGCATGTCGTCCGATAGAGAAATTAATTTTGGCATTGATCTGTTGCTAGGCACTCAGCCTATTTCCATTCCGCTGTATCGCATGGCTCCTCCTGAGTTGAAGGAATTGAAGGATCAATTGTAAGAATTGCTTGGTAAGGCTTTAATTCGACCCAATGTTTCACCATGGAGTGCTCTTGTCTTGTGACGAAAGATGGTTCTATGCGTATATGAATTAATTATCGCCAGTTGAACAAGGTTACAGTGAAGAACCGTTATCCCTTGCCTCATATTGATGATCTACTTGACCAGCTTCAGGGCGCATAGGTGTTTTCCAAGATTGATTTGCGCTCAGGTTACCATCAATTGAAGTTTGGGATCCAGATATACCGAAGAATGCCTTCAGGACTCGGTATGATCATTACGAGTACCTTATTATGTCATTTGGGCTGAATAATGCCCCAGCCACATTTATGCATTTGATGCACAGTGTATTCAGACCATATCTTGACTCATTCGTTATTGTTTTTATTGATGATATTCTGGTATATTCCCGGAGTCAGGAAGATCATGAGCAGCACCTGAGGACAGTGCTTCAGACCTTGAGAGAGAAGAAATTATATGCAAAGTTCTCAAAATGTGAGTTCTGGTTGAGTTTTGTGGCATTCCTAGGCCACGTGGTATCGAGTGAGGGCATTCGGGTGGACCCAAAGAAGGTGGAGGTTGTGCATAGTTGGCCCAGGCCCTCCTCAGCTACAGAGATCCGTAGTTTTCTTGGTTTGGTGGGCTATTATTGTTGCTTTGCGGAGGGGTTTTCCTCGATTGCGGTCCCTATGACTAGATTGACCCAAAATGGTGCCCATTTTAGTGGACCAAGGAGTGTGAGGCGAGCTTTCAGAAGATCAAGACAACCTTGACTACAACCCCAATCTTGATGTTGCCTACCGGTTTGGGGTCTTATATTGTCTATTGTGACGCCTCGAGAGTTTGCCTTAAAGCAGTGTTGATGTAGGATGGTAGGGTGATTGCCTACGTGTCCAGACAGTTAAATATACATGAAAAGAATTATCCCGTCTAGGGCCTTGAGTTAGTTGCCATTTTTCATGCTTTGAAGATCTGGCGTCATTATTTGTACAGGGTGCCTTGTGAGATGTATATTAACCATCAGAGTTTGCAGCACGTGCTTAAGTAGAAGGTCCTGAATATGCGTCAAAGGATATGGTTAGAGTTTTTAAAGGATTATGATATTACTATTTTTTATCACCCTAGCAAGGACAATATGGTAGCCAATGCCTTGAGTCGCCGAGCAGAGAGTTTGGGGAATTAGGCATATTTACCAGCTTTAGAGAGACCTATGGTGATGGATGTTCAGGCCTTAGCTAGTGAGTTTGTGAGATTGGACCTTTCGAATCCTAGTCGGGTTCTAGCCTGTGTGGTTTCTCGGTCATTCTTATTTTATCATATCAAGGAACGGTAGTATGATGACCCTCATTTGCTTGTCCTCAAGGAGTGAGTCCATCGTGGTGATGGTAGAGATGTGGCTATCGGAGATGACGGGGTATTGAGGATGTAGGGCCGGGTTTGTGTGCCCAATGTCGATGGTCTTCCAAAGTTGATTCTAGCACAAGCCCATAGTTCGCGGTATTTCATCCATACAGGTGCCGCGTAGATGTATCAGGACCTAATCCAGCACTATTAGTGGAGGCGGATGAAGAAGGATATAGTTGATTTTGTGTCTAGATGCCTCAACTACCTGTAGGTTAAGTATGAGCACCAGCGTCCGGGTGGGTTGCTTCACCACATTGAGATCCCAGAGTGGAAATGGGAGCGTATCACCATGGACTTTGTATCTGGACTTCCATTGACCTTGAAGAAGTTTGATTCCATTTGGGTGATTCTGGATCGGCTGACCAATTCTGCTCATTTCATTCTAGTGTGTACCACTTATTCATCGGAGCGGTTGGCGGGGATTTATATCAGGGAGATCGTCTGTTTGCATGGTATTCCAATTTCTATCATTTCAGACAGAGGTACTCAATTTACTTCGCGGTTCTGGAGAGACGTGCAGCAAGAGTTAGGTACTCGGGTGGAGTTGAGCATAGGATTTCACCCCCAGACAGACGGACAGTCCGGGTGCACTATTTAGATTCTTGAGGATATGCTTCATGCGTGTGTGATTGAGTTTGGAGGGTATTAGGATCATTTCTTGCCATTGTCGGAGTTTTCTTATAACAACAATTACTAGTCCAGCATTCAGATGGCGCCGTGTGAGGCTTTATATGGTAGGAGATGTAAATCTCTGGTGGGTTGGTTTGAGCTAGGTGAGGCCAGACTATTGGGCACAAAGATAGTTCAGGATGCATTGGAGAAGGTTAAGGTGATCCGGGATAGACTCCATACAGCCCAGTCCATACAGAAGAGTTATGCGGACAGTAAGGTCCGTGATGTTTCATACATGGTTGGTGAGTGGGTTCTACTTCAGGTCTCGCCTATCAAGGGCGTCATGAGGTTTAGAAAGAAAGGGAAGTTGTGTCCGGGGTTTATTGGCCCTTTTGATATCTTGAGGCGAGTTGGGGAGGTCGCTTAAGAGCTTGCCTTACCTCCTAGCCTATCTGGAGTTCACCTGATATTTCATGTTTTGATGCTTTGGAGGTATCACGGGGATCCATCGCACGTGCTGGATTTTAGTTCAGTCAAGTTGGACAAGGATCTATCCTAATTTGAGGGGCCAGTGGCTATTTTCGACAGGCAGATAAAAAAGTGAAGGTCAAAGAATATTGCTTTAGTAAAGGTTCAGTGGAGGGGTAAGCCGGCTGAGGAGGCGACTTGGGAGACTGAGCAGGATATGTGTAGCTAGTACCCTCATCTTTTCACTACTTCAGGTATGTTCTCTATACTCGTTCGAGGACGAATGAATGTTTAAGTGTAGGAGGAAGTAACGACCCGGCCGGTCATTTTTGGAATTTATGCCCTGATCCCCCATTAACTGCTTACCCTAAGTTCATTTCTGCTATTTTGGATTGCCAGAAAGTTCGTTGTTAGGATTCGGGGTGTTTTGGGACACTTTGTCCCTAAATGAGAGCTTAAGAGTTGAAAAATGGTCCGTAACCGGAACAATGTGAAGTCGACGTTGGAATGGAAATCTGAAGAGTCTGTTAGCTCTGCTAAGTGATTTCAGGGTTTGGGCGTGTTCGGAATGTATTTTGGAGGTCCGTAGCTCATTTAGGCTTAAAATGCCGAAGTTTGTATTTTTGAAGTTTTCGGTACGATAGTGAGTTTTTTATTCAAGGGTTCGGATTGGAGTTCCGAAAGCTAAAGTAGCCCCGTCATGTCATTTAGGATGTGTGTGCAAAATTTGAGGTCATTCGAACGTGTTTTGGTTAGTTTTTTTTATAGAAATTGTATTTGGAAGAGAATTGAAGTTCTTAGGCTTGAATCTTTGATTTAATCGGGTTCCGGTGTTATTTTAGGTATTTTAAGGATTGGTACAAGTTCGAATAAGGTATTAGGTGGTATTGTGGTTGAAGTCTCGGGTGCCTCGGGATAATTTCGGTTGGTTAACGGAGAAACTTTCTGAGTTTTATAGTAGCTGGTATTTTGTTCCTTCTGGTATTTTCACTTCTGCGGCTTGGGAACCACAGAAGCGGCTTCCTCATCAGAAGCGAGATTGGCCTTCCCCTCCAGGAACCGCAAAAGCGATTGATTTTTGGCATAAGCGGTACCGCAAAAGTGGTTATTTGTCTGTAGAAATGGAATGTGGCCCTTTAAGTGAAAACCGCAGAAGCGGTTGGTCTTCTGCTTATGCGGGACCGCAGAAGCGGTCCCTTGTCCGCAGAAGCGGAAATGACTGTTAAGAAATAGCAATTTCGAGGGTTAAATTTCATAAGTTTGAAAAATCGATTGAGAGCTCCGGGAAAAGGCGATTTTGAGTGGGTTTTGAAGATAAAATCTTTGGGTAGCTTTTATTTTATCCTCTTTTGTTATATTTCATCATTTTATAGTTAAATACATCATTTGAAAGAGTCAAAAATTGGATAATTTTGGGTAAAACTTCATTGGTTAAACTATTGAGTTTTATTTGACCTCCAAGTTGAGAGATTTTTATATGGTCAGACTCGTGAGAGTACGGAAGTTCTAAAAATATGAAAATTATTTGATTCCGAGACATTTGTTTGAGGGATATTTTGGTCATTTTACCTATTTTCGCGCCCTAGCTTTAATTTTAATAGTGGAATCAGTTATTTGCAATATTATTTACGATATGTAATTGGATTGAATGGATTTGGGCCATTTGGAGTCGGATACTCATGGCAAGGGCGTGGTTTCTATTGATATTGAGCTGGTTCGAGGTAAGTGGCTTATCTAACCTTGGATGGGTGACCTTTCCCCTTATGATTGTAATTTGATATTTGAAGTGCCTTGTACGTGAGGTGACGAGCGCGTACTCGAGCCAATTGTCGGAAATCTGATTTTTACTCAAGTTAATGAACTTACTTTTCTTCTTAATTGTTGTATTTTTCTTGAAATTATAACTTGTGCTAGATTAGGAAAAAGAATGTTTAGCTGACTTGACTGCCTAATTGCTTAAGTGTTTTGACTGTACTACGTGAAACATGCTAGGCTAGTTATATTTGTTATTTGTCTTCCGCACTTCATTCCTTAGTTTGTTTCTGCCTGTAGTTGCGCTTTTACTTTGGGACTGCGGGTTCGATTCTCTATAGATCCCCCTGCATATTTACTTTGGGACTGCGAGTTCGATTCCCGATATATTTCCCTGTATATTTACTTTGGGACTACTGGTTCGATTTCTAATAGATCCCCCTACATATTTACTTTGAGACTGCGGGTTTGATTCCCGATAGATCCCCCTGCATATTTACTTTGGGATTGTGGGTTCGCTTCTCGATAGATCCCCCTGCACTTTTACTTTAGGACTACGGGTTAGATTCCTGATAGATTCCCCCTGCACATTGATGGTTGGACTACGAGACGGTATCCCGAGAGATCCTTCAGTTATGGTACATGAGTTAGGCTAAGGGACGGTATCCCGGGAGATCTACTAGACAGTTGAGAAAGGGGCTACAGGACGGTATCCTGGGAGGCCCTCATTGTTATCTAGATATTGAATATACTCTGTGTTTGCTCTGTTCCTTGTAGTTGTTACTGTTTCGTTGACCTGCCTTATTCCACTGTTGTACTTATTATTTCTGTCAGATTATTAGACTGTTAGTTATTATTTTTTATTTATATTGTCTCAGTAGGGCCTTGACCTTCCTCATCACTATCCAGCCGAGGTTAGGCTTGGCACTTACTGAGTACCGTTGTAGTGTACTCATGCCCTTCATACGCATATTTTTCATGTGCAGATCATCCAGGTACCTCTACTCAGGCTCACTTTCTGTGAGGCAGGAGGACTATGGAGACTTCAAGGTAGATCGGTTGCATCCGCAGATCGACGAGTCTCCCTCTGATTCTATCTTTAGTACTTAGTTTTCTTCTTCTAGTTGCTAGATATTCTGGAGTTTGGAGCCTTTACTTTTCACTTCTGTAGTCTGTGTTGCTCGTGAGTTTTCGAATTTTGGGATTGAGTTGTAGACTTCTACATATCTTTAGAGTTTTATAGGCCGGGTGGCCTTATACTTAGTTGTTATTTTTCACATGTTCAGTTTTAATTGATTATTTTGCAAGTTAAATTATTATTTTCGCACTGTTAGGCTTACCTAATTATAGGAACTATGTGCCATCACGACATGTTCATGAAGGGTGAACGGGGGTCGTGACATGTTATACCTTTTTCATTAAGATACTCTTTCTCCCATTGATGCATGCGATTCTACATTTGTAAATACCATACATGTCATCCTTGATGATTCTAATAAAAGCATTTCTGATTCCAATTTTGTGTCTACTTCATTAACTGGTAATAATGTTTCTACTTTACCTTTTATATTATCTCTTGATCATATTTGGCATTAGAGGTTGGGTCATGTACCTTTTGCTAAAACGAAAAATATTCCTTTTCTATCTGATAATTTCCTAAGAAACAATCCTTTTTATGCCCTATTTGTCCCATGGTTAGGCAACAAAGACTACCATTTCCTGAGAACAACATTCATTCTTCTACTCTTTTTCAACTAATTCATGTTGATCTTTGAGGACCCTATCACACTCAAACCTATAATGGATATAAACATTTTATTACCTTTGTGGATGATTTTATCAGGGCAACATGGACTCATCTGTTATCATCTAAAGCAAATGCTCTTACTATATTTAAATCATTTTTCCTTATGGTTCAAACCCAATTTGGTTGTCTTATTAAAATCATTAGGTTTGGCAATGCTTTTGAATTAGGTTCTAGTTGTGAGGGAATTTCTTTATTTTATGCTTAAGGAATCCTCCACCTAACTTCTTGTACACACAAACCTCAGCAAAATAGTGTTGTATAAGGATAAATAAGGAATTTATTAGAAACTACAATGGCTCTTCTTTTCCAATATAAATTGCATGTCAAGTATTGGGGTGAATGTGTTTGACTACGATATATCTCATAAATGGAATCCCTTCCCCATTGCTACAAAACAATTCACCTTTTCAGCTATTGTATGGTGTTTCTCCTTCTTTCACTCATCTCAGAACATTTCGCAGATTAGATTTTACTATTGTGCCAAATGTCACACCTCCTTTTGGCGCGCTTACCCCGAGGGATAAACGTACAAGGGAGTTTTTTCAATTTAAGTGACAATATTCGAAATGGGATTATTTATTTATTTCAGAGTCGCCACTTGGAATAAATTATAGTGTCCCAAGTCACCGATTTATTTAAATCCCAAATCGAGGAAATTTTCGACTTTCCAAATGAAGTCCGCGAACCAAAAATTCTAAGTAAGGAATTCTGTTGACCCGAGGGAAGGTGTTAGGCACCCCCGGATCCCGTGGTTCTAGCACGGTCGCTTAAATTATTGTAATGGCTAAATATTTTATTTTAAAATATGTTCAATACTATAATGCAATTTTAAATCATTTACCGCGTTTGGTTATTTTTAAGAAAGAAAAAAAAATGAACATTGTTATTGAGGGCCCCGCAATTTTATTTCTTCTATTTAGCTAGGCTCGTAACATTTTTTATTTAAAAAAAAGATAATCTTAAAGTGACTACATTTTTTCTATTTAGTTTGTCTCTAAAAGAAAAGAAAAGTCCTAAACAATTACACGCTTAAAAGGCTACTCTATATTAATACAAAAGGTGTTCCCTTGAATGACAAATTTATTCTTCAAATTATAAAGCTAACTACAATTTGACAAAAAACTAATAAAATAGAAAATAACAACAAATATTGATCAACAACTTGCTTTTCTATTTCATTTCAAAACTTCAACTTCTAATTCGAGCTTACATCAACACATGGTTTTTAGAATGTGTACCTGGTTTTGAAAGGAATGGGAAAATGGCAAATCAACAGGGCGGTGAAAATACAACAACAACAACAGTAACAACCAGCAGTAGCTTCAACACCTCAATCCCGAAAATCCCAGCAATACGGAGAAAAACAAAAACAAAACCAGTAAAAAATAGAAAAGAAAAGTATATTCCAGATTTTCTCTTTGTTTTGGCTTTCTAGCTTTGAACTCTTTTCACTTCTCAAAAGAAACTCTCAAAAATTGCATTTTTTTCGTGTATACTTCTGTATCTAGAGTGTATATCGAGTGTATACCACAGCAGGGAATTTTTTTTATTTTTTCTTCTCTTCCGATTTTTTCTCTCTTTTTTCTCTACCCCTTTTTCATAAATCTTCTCTTCTATTTATAGGCAAGAATTTCGAAAATTTTCAGATCTTTTTATTAAAAAGAATATATTTTTTAATTTAAAGAAAACCCACTAATCCATGTTTTCCTCTCCATGTTTTCTTCCTTGATTTCCTTGCCCCCACTACTTTATGTTATGTGATTATGATTATTTTTGGCTAAAAATCTGAATTTTTTTTTGGGCCAAGGGGTTTTGGGTTGGGTAAGGGTGCTTAGGATTGGGCTTGTAACTTAAATTTGCAAGATGGCCCAATCCAAATTTTTTCTATTTTGTTCTTCTCCATTATTCAACATCCTAATTAATAAAGCCCAAAAATACTAAGATTAATTTATAAAAACTAAAATTATCTTGAAATACTAATTAACTCATAATAATAATTATCACACAAAATTAAACATTAATAAAAATAAAATTACACGATTTGGACATTAAATGCTTAAAAAATGCAAAATACATATTTTTTATGACTTTTCATTTCTGTAAAATAAACTTAATTGTAAACTTGAATTTTATATACATATGCAACATATTTTTTGTATATTTTATTTATTTAAACAAGCAAATATGCACGGATAAAAATGCAAATAATACAAGAAAAATAACACAAAATTCACAACAATTGCAAGAAAACTAAAATTATTTTATTTTAAATCTTTGGGAGTATTTCCCTTATAGGGCAAAAATCACGTGCTCACAGCCCATAGTACAATAATCCTGAATAACTAACAGTTTTCGTGCAAAGATAAGTGAGCGGATTCGAGCGATTTTTGCCCGTTTGAGTACTCCGTGTGAAGCATTTTTTGAAAGACTTGACCGAGCCTTTGCTTTGAGAGGCCTCCTACATATCCTGGGCTAAACAGGAATCAGGTCAATGTAGTTCGGGAAATTTTGGTAGCTGGGACTACCATGACTGCTGATCTTGCTGTTACCGCTGTTGCTGCTGTTGCCACTGCTTAACTGATCTCCTTATTACATCGTGCTAAACGAAAAATAAGAAGCTAGACTAAGTTACAGTATTGCGAATTCTTATCTATCTTTTCAACTTGATCTTGTCATGTTCCTTGCCATCCCGCTGGCTCTGATGTTTCTTCACATGCTTCTTCTCTTCTAACAATTGTTATTTCGGCCTATCTTGATTGCCGAACTCCGACCATTGGTCTCGTCCTTGTGATCTTCGAACTATTCTCCTTCGAAGTCTGAATCTATCTTTCTGATCCTTGTTGCCTTCCTTCCGATTATGAACTTGGATTCATGCCGGGGATTTCCGTTACACTCTGTCACTTTCCGATTCTTCACTATCCTTATCAAATCTTAGAAATTGAGATGTTGTTCTGCTTTTCCGGCGGGCTTCTGACTTCATCGACAAACTCTAATAAAAAAATCGCCATTCCATTCTTCATGCGGGCACCTGATTTCAACAACAACTTCAAAATAAATCGCCACTCCATTATTCAGGCGGGCTCCCTGACTTCAATTATAACTTCAAAACTAAATCGCCACTCTATTCTTCAGGCGGGCTCCCTGACTTCAACTATAACTTCAAGATTAAATCGCCATTCCATTCTTCAGGTGGGCTCCCTGACTTCAACAACAACTTCAAAATAAATCGCCACTCCATTCTGCAGGCGGGCTCCCTGACTTCAACTACAACTCAAAATTAAATCGCCCCTCCATTCTTCGGGCGGGCTCCCTGACTTAAACTATAACTTCAAAACTAAATCGCCACTCCATTTTTCAGGCGGGCTCCCTGACTTCAACCACAACTCCTATTTAAAATATCGACTTCCTTTGCTTCCTGCATCACTTTCTTCTTCCTGCATCACCTCTTAAACCATCCTTTCTCCCAAATTACCTTGTTCTGGAACTACTTTCCTCCTGGATCGTGTTGTTTTACCTCCTGACTGCTGGGGATATCTTTAGAACTGTTTACTTGCCTGTTGAGGATAATGATGCTGGGAAAATTTTCCTTCATTACCTCCTCTCCTTTGACTCATGCGCTTGAATTTGCGTTGGGATCTCTTGTTGTAACCCTTTGCTTTATGGTGGGTTATCGGTTTCAAGACCTGCAATGTAAAGACTGAAGACTTGCCTCTTGTTATACAGGTAGGCGCCTGCTTTTAGTAGCAACTTTTGAATTAAAAATGCATTCCGGCAATAATTTACGAAATATGCAAAGGACAATGTAAAATAAATCAAACGTAAAATATCCTATTCGAGGGCGAATAGTCCCATCGTATTCTATTTAAGGGCGAATACTCCCATTGTATTCCATTCGAGGGCGAATACTCCCATTGTATCCTATTCGAGGCGAATACTCCCATTGTATCCTATTCGAGGGCGAATACTCCCATTGTATCCTATTCGAGGGCGAATACTCCCATTGTATCCTATTCGAGGGCGAATACTCCCATTGTATCCTATTCGAGGGCGAATACTCCCATCGTATCCTATTCGAGGGCGAATACTCCCATTGTATCCTATTCGAGGGCGGATACTCCCATTGTATCCTATTCGAGGGCGGATACTCCCATTGTATCCTATTCGAGGGCGGATACTCCCATTGTATCCTATTCGAGGGCGGATACTCCCATTGTATCCTATTCGAGGGCGGATACTCCCATTGTATCCTATTCGAGGGCGAATACTCCCATTGTATCCTATTCGAGGGCGAATACTCCCATTGTATCCTATTCGAGGGTGAATACTCCCATTGTATCCTATTCGAGGGCGAATACTCCCATTGTATCCTATTCGAGGGCGAATACTCCCATTGTATCCTATTCGAGGGCGAATACTCCCATTGTATCCTATTCGAGGGCGAATACTCCCATTGTATCCTATTCGAGGGCGAATACTCCCATTGTATCCTATTCGAGGGCGAATACTCCTATTGTATCCTATTCGAGGGCGAATACTCCCATTGTATCCTATTCGAGGGCGAATACTCCCATTGTATCCTATTCGAGGGCGAGTACTCCCATTGTATCCTATTCGAGGGCGAATACTCCCATTGTATCCTATTCGAGGGCGAATACTCCCATGATATCAATGTATGAATGTGAACAAACCCGAGACGTCCTGTTCGAAGGTGGACAAACCTGAAACATCCTATTTGAAGGTGGACAAACCTGACACGTCATCTTGAATTGCCTTCTCGTTTCTCCGAGAAAATTTTCAACAACGGCGGAAAATTTTCTGCCCCAGTATTGGTGTTCTTCCTTGTGGCATGACTTTCTGCTATCAATATCACTTTCTTTCCCTGTTTCAAATCAAAGAAAATTTGTTAGTTCAAAACATTGTGAGCGGTTGTGCCGCTCCTGTGGGGTGGTTTTTCCTTTTCTCCTTTCCCTCGCTTGGGGTTCCCAAAACTTGTTGGGGAATGATTTCATTTGCTGGAGATGATATTCCTGCTGGGGATGGGTTTTCCCATTTATCCTTTCTCCATTCTGTGTTTCTCAACTTGTTGGGGGTTATTTTGTTGAAGACGAGCTTTCCTTTCTTCCTTTACCACTCTGTGTTGTTCGACCACCTCGGAACTTTCTGAAGATAACACTGCTGGTGGATTTTCATTTCTTCAAAATTGGTGTTTCACTCTTCTGAAGACTGTTGGAGATGACATTGGTTTAAATATTGCTTCCCTTAAGGCCTTCTTTCTTCCTTTTTACCCAAGTGGTATTCGATTTCCAGAAAATTTTCAAAATGAAAAGAAAATTTTCTGCCCCAGTTTAATAATCTTCTTTGCACCATACTTCTTGCCGTCAATGGCATTTCCTTGCCTTGCATAGTAATTGGAAAGTTGGTGGCCAGTTTTGAAGTCATTTCTCACTGTGTTTTGACTAGACAGACTTTGACCGGGGAATTTTTGACAAAAGGAGAAAGATAAAAAGAAACAACAAATAGAAGACAAGGGAGAACTGACTCTCTAACAAGAAACAACTATAAAAACTTATCAAACGCGGATACCAACTCTACTGGTCATGACATGCACATATGGCCTATCCTCCGTCGTTAATTGCCTTTCACGATTTCTGTCTCGTGATTTCCATCCGATTATCACCTTTGTTCGACTTGTAATGCCCGAAGGGTTTTCACTTTCAAGCCTCTCTCATTTTGATTTTCTCTCAGCTTTCGTCGCCTTATGGTGCCTGTGAAGGTTTTCACCGGTAAGACTCTCTCATTTGTATTACTTTTAGCTGGGGATTGGGATGTCACTTCTAAGACTCTCTCGTGTTTCCTTTATGCTGGGAATCAGAGTCTTTTCTGCTGAGAATCAAAGTGTTATATTCTGATAGGACTCTCTCACTCGCCTGACGTGGCATCTTTTGAAGACTGATCAGAAGGTCTTTCTGGACCGTAATGTGGGATTTGGATAGGGCTAGAAAGAAAGGGTATTGACGGATCAAAACAAAATCAATTTTGGGTTCAAAATTTACAACCTTCGGACCTAAATTTATTTATAATCAACACAATTTTTCTTTGCCCCAGTTTTTTTTACTTGGGGATTTTATTTCTTTATTTACACTATGACCGAGCTGTGAAGCGCCTACGTATCCTCTTTAAGGAATCAGGTCAAACGTAGTTCCCAATTCCTTTTTTTTTCATTTTTCTTTTTGTTTTTTTTTCTTTATCTCTTTTTGTTGTTTTCTTTTCTTTTCTTTTTCTTTATCCCTTTCTTCTCTCGTCTTTCAAACTTGTGTTTCTAGTCTTTGCAACTAATTCCGAAGGAGGGGTATAAAAGAATTTAAATTAAGGCTCAAAGGTTTGACGATGGATAAAGTGTTTGGATAGCAGAACAAAATGCCTTCGTCATTCCAATCTTCAAAACATGCCAAGTTCAAACAACATATTCACGATATCTTCTGTTTGTGCCCTGATTGATAACCATATCATCCATTCGCCTTTTCATCTATCATTTTAAAGTACTGCTGGACGATACTTTTATTTCAGTATCACGAGCGAACCTCGTCCTAGCATGGCCAATTTTCCTTTAAGGGTTTCTTCATGTTTTACTTGCCCCAGTCTCACATGATTCGGGCTCCAAATAATCTCAAATCATTTTTATTTCTTTTTAAAATGACCTGATTATCTTCCAATTGCTTCATGATTAACCCTTAATATTAGGCCAAAATTATGAGCGATGCCATGTCATTAGAGTCACGTTCGAACGAATGACAAAGTTAAAGATAGAAAAACTAAACAAAAAGACGAACTGGGTAATAAAAGACCAAAAGTTTCACTAAACGGAGAATCGGTTCAACTACAAACAAGCAAACCAAAAACACAAACCTGAAACGAGACTTGATAAGACTAGGCAAACTGAAATGACCAAAATGGAAATATAAGAGGGTTTCACTACAAGGCAAAATCTAGGTCACAACCCTGGAAAAAACTCGGACAAATGAAATGGCAACAAAAACAAACCACCGAAAACTCCTCCTGATTACCAAGCATGACTTCTCATATACCAACTTCTGCCGATTGGTTTTGCTTTGGAATACAGATCGGGCTTCTTAATTCTCCCTTCCCTTGTGTATCAATTTGATCATATGGGTCTAAGGGTGAGTTGGCAATGGATTCTGATTAATGTTGGGTGCCTCTGGTGTCTGCACCTCGATCTTATTGGTGTCAATAAGATTTTGCACTGCATGTTTCAGTTTCCAACATTTCTCGGTATCATGTCCGAGAGCCCCTGAACAATACTCACAGCTTACTGAGCGATCCACATTTGGGGGTAGGGGATTTGGCAATCTTGTCTCAATAGGAATCAACAAACCTATCTGCTTCAATTTGTGGAACAGAGCAGTATAAGTTTCTCCCAACTCAGTGAAGGTTCTTTGTGCCTTTTCCTTTCTGAAGGCATGATTCCCTCGGAAACCTGGTCCTGGAGGGTTATTGTAAGCCCTTGGTGGTGGATATGTGTTTCGGGGAGGGTGATTAGGGTGATTTGGGTAGTAGGGTCCGGCTTGGTAATGAGGTGAAGGACCTTTCGATCTGGACCAAGTACCCTCCTCTACCGTTGCAACTTCTTCTCTTCTCTTTTTCCCAAATGCAACCCCTGTGCCATTCTGAATAGCTTGAGTTGTTGCTTTCAACGCGGAATAGCTCAAGATCTTATTGTACTTAAGTCCCTCTTCTATCATTCCGCCCATTTTGACCACCTCATTGAAAGATTTACCAACCGATGTCACCAGGTGACTAAAGTAAGTCGGCTCCAGTGTCTGCAATAAGTAATCTACCATCTCGTTTTCTCTCATCGGTGGATCTACCCTTGCTGCATGTTCCCTCCAGCGGAACCCAAATTCTCTAAAGCTTTCGGCGGGTTTCTTCTCTAACTTTAGCAATGATAAGCGATCATGGATTATTTCAAGATTATATTGAAACTGGCCGATGAATGCTTGGGCCAGGTCATCCCATGTAAACCATCTGCTGGGATCCTGCCTGGTGTACCACTCTAGTGCAGACCCTCCCAAACTCCGACCGAAGTAAGCTATCAGAATCTCATCTCGCCCTCCGGCTCCTCGCATTTTACTACAAAAACCTCGAAGATGGGCTACTGGGTCACCATGCCCTTCGTATAGGTCAAACTTGGGCGTTTTGAACCCGACTGGCAACTGGACATCTGGGAATGGACACAGATCTTTGTAAGCGACACTGACCTGGTTACCCAAACCATGCATATTCCTGAAGGACTGCTCCAGGCTTTTAACTTTCCGAATAACTTCCTCATGCTCCAAACTTTTGAAGTGTTTTTCCGGTTCTGCCGGGTTATCCCAGTGAGGGGTGTGTGAATGCGGTTCGGGAGCCTTAAAGGTAGGCTCGGGATCATAACAATAATTATCATGGATTTGAAAAAGCGGCTCACTGGACGACTTTTGTAAAGTAGCATGTGGAGGTGCCACAAAAACAGGGGTAACCGGAGGAGGAGTATTTTGTCTAGCTGGTGGCACCTGAGATGTATAAGGGTTTTCCCTTTGATAATATGGATAGATCGGGGCACTTGTCGAGGGATCAATGGGCGGATGCTCTGGTGCTGGTGTAAGAGTAGGAAGGTTTGGTGATGACTGCCCCCTAGCCCAGGCTAGGTGCATCTCTGTTATTTGTTGTCTCAACCGGTCCACCTCCTCTTTCATGATCTGTATCTCTGTTTTCTCTCCATCGAGACTTTTGCCGGAACTAGACATGCTTGCAGGAATTGGACCTTTTGATCTAGTATGGTAATGGTGATCGGCCGGTATACTCTGTCAAGTCAACTGCTAAACTTTTCTGGGAATATGCAACAAACTTGTTAGCTCACTGAGTTTAACAGATATGTTATCGCACGTTGGATGCAATGCACCTAGTCAGTTAACCATTTCTATATGTATTCACCGCATGCGTCATTCCAGCTTTTTCTTTTCAATTATCCTTGATAACCTTGCTTGTTATTAACCTCCATTTTTTTTCAAATTGGAATAAAAACCTTGTTTTTTTACATACACGGCCTTTCAGCGCCTCGGGGACGAAGATTATAAGGCTGTGTGAGGGTCAATTGACCAAAAAATCTACAAAATGACCCAAAAGTGGCCGTTTATGCAAAGTCAGCTTTCTGGCGTCCCTTTCGGGTACATTCGGCTGTTTTTGAAAACGGCATCACTCAATTTATTTACAATGAAAAATTAATTTTGATATTTTTGGCTATTTTTTTAAAAAAGGGGTGGTAACCCAAACTTTATTTTGAGGCTACGGCCTTTCAACATTTCCACATGGAATATTTCAAGGTTATTATTCAAAAAGAAAAAGAAAAGACTTCAAAGTGGCCATTTTTGCAAAAACAGTCCCTTCCGGCGTCCTTTCGGAACATTCGGCTATTTTCAAAAACAACATTACTTTGATTTTATTGAAAACTAAAACTTCGACATTTTTTTATTTTTTTTTATTTTTTTGAAGGGGTGGTTGGACCCGATGAGGGTTGCCTACGTATCCCACCTAATGGGGAGAATCAAACCTGCGTAGTTCGGTCATAAAGAACCAAATCATTTTAAGAAAAGAAAACAAAGTATTTTTAACAACATTTTTTTTACTAACTTATTTTTCATAAAATTAACAAAATTTATTGGGAATTTGTTTTTCATTTTTCAAAAATTATTTTCAAAGAAACTAAACTATTTTTCGTAAAATTAAGAAAATTTATTTGGAAATTTTTTTTCTTTTGCACTTTTCAAAAATTGTTTTCAAAGAAACTAACTATTTAAAATTAACAAAATTTATTCGGAGATTTTTTTTTTCATTTTGTTTTTCAAAAAATTATTTTCTAAGAAAAACATACCATTTTCCATAAAATTATTTTGATTTTTCACCTTGACATCTTCCACTTCTTACCCTTCTCTTTTTTAATAACAAACCGGTCGGCATGTAAGATCGAAACAAATAAATGCACAGACAAAGATGCAACAAGTTGGTCTTTTGTTTCGGGTGCACCTGCCCTAGACAGGCCCAACCCCTGTGTTGAGCCTCCTAAGTCAAATATGCACATGATGCAAATATACGTTCCTATCGGGGATCCGGCATAAGGTTTTGTTATTCTAAGTCATCATCTTGTTGGAAAAAGTGTCTTGACTGGCTTTAAATCGAGCGGACAACTCGAGTCGAGGAGTGTCAGTGCACCGGTAGCATGGCTTTCCGGCTTAATTGACAAACTCTCCGCCTAAACATGTGTGACTACAAAATCCTTCACCGGGTGCCAAGCACCACGACTATCTTGAGAAAAATGGGCTATGTCCAGCAAATGCCCGGTATTATATTTCAAAAGACTTAGAAGAGAAAAACGGGTATCGGCATAATTTATATACAGTTCACAAAATATCAAAGCGGTAAAAGCAACATTTAGCACATTTAATACAAGCATATAATAAAATTAGATAATAATAAGCCAAATACAACAATTATTCAAAGCTCGAATTCTTAAACCCCGAACCAGTGGTTTTGGGTTTGTGTCCCCAGCAGAGTCGCCAGAGCTGTCACACCTCCTTTTGGCGCGCTTACCCCGAGGGATAAACGTACAAGGGAGTTTTTCCAATTTAAGTGACAATATTCGAAATGGGATTATTTATTTATTTCGGAGTCGCCACTTGGAATAAATTATAGTGTCCCAAGTCACCAATTTATTTAAATCCCAAATCGAGGAAATTTTCGACTTTCCAAATGAAGTCTGCGAACCAGAAATTCTAAGTAAGGAATTCTGTTGACCCGAGGGAAGGTGTTAGGCACCCCCGGATCCCGTGGTTCTAGCACGGTCGCTTAAATTATTGTAATGGCTAAATACCTGATTTTTTTAAAAAATGTTCAATACTATAATGCAATTTTAAATCATTTACCGCGTTTGGTTATTTTTAAGAAAGAAAAAAAATGAACATTGTTATTGAGGGGCCCCGCAATTTTATTTCTTCTATTTAGCTAGGCTCGTAACATTTTTTATTTAAAAAAAGATAATCCTAAAGTGACTACATTTTTTCTATTTAGTTTGTCTCTAAAAGAAAAGAAAAGTCCTAAACAATTACATGCTTAAAAGGCTACTCTATATTAATACAAAAGGTGTTCCCTTGAATGACAAATTTATTCTTCAAATTATAAAGCTAACTACAATTTGACAAAAAACTAATAAAATAGAAAATAACAACAAATATTGATCAACAACTTGCTTTTCTATTTCATTTCAAAACTTCAACTTCCAATTCGAGCTTACATCAACACATGGTTTTTAGAATGTGTACCTGGTTTTGAAAGGAATGGGAAAATGGCAAATCAACAAGGCGGTGAAAATACAGCAACAACAACAGTAACAACCAGCAGTAGCTTCAACACCTCAATCCCGAAAATCCCAGCAATACGGAGAAAAACAAAAAAAACCAGTAAAAAATAGAAAAGAAAAATATATTCCAGATTTTCTCTTTGTTTTGGCTTTCTAGCTTTGAACTCTTTTCACTTCTCAAAAGAAACTCTCAAAAATTGCATTTTTTTCGTGTATACTTCTGTATCCAGAGTGTATATCGAGTGTATACCACAGCAGGGAATTTTTTTTATTTTTTCTTCTCTTCCGATTTTTTCTCTCTTTTTTCTCTACCCCTTTTTCATAAATCTTCTCTTCTATTTATAGGCAAGAATTTCGAAAATTTTCAGATCTTTTTATTAAAAAGAATATATTTTTTAATTTAAAGAAAACCCACTAATTCATGTTTTCCTCTCCATGTTTTCTTCCACTCTCTTTTTTCTCTACCCCTTTTTCATAAATCTTCTCTTCTATTTATAGGCAAGAATTTCGAAAATTTTCAGATCTTTTTATTAAAAAGAATATATTTTTTAATTTAAAGAAAACCCACTAATCCATGTTTTCCTCTCCATGTTTTCTTCCTTGATTTCCTTGCCCCCACTACTTTATGTTATGTGATTGTGATTATTTTTGGCTAAGAATCTGAAATTTTCTTTTTGGGCCAAGGGGTTTTGGGTTGGGTAAGGGTGCTTAGGATTGAGCTTGTAACTTAATTTGCAAGATGGCCCAATCCAAATTTTTTTCTATTTTGTTCTTCTCCATTATTCAACATCCTAATTAATAAAGCCCAAAAATACTAAGATTAATTTATAAAAACTAAAAATTATCTTGAAATACTAATTAACTCATAATAATAATTATCACACAAAATTAAACATTAATAAAAATAAAATTGCACGATTTGGACATTAAATGTTTAAAAAATGCAAAATACATATTTTTTATGACTTTTCATTTCTGTAAAATAAACTTAATTGTAAACTTGAATTTTATATACATATGCAACATATTTTTTGTATATTTTATTTATTTAAACAAGCAAATATGCACAGATAAAAATGCAAATAATACAAGAAAAATAACACAAAATTCACAACAATTGCAAGAAAACTAAAATTATTTTATTTTAAATCTTTGGGAGTATTTCCCTTATAGGGCAAAAATCACGTGCTCACACCAAATCCTTATAAAGACAAATTTAAATTCAGAACCATCTCTTCTGTTTTTCTTGGTTATAGTCCTCGGAAGAAGGCCTACAAGCTACTGCATCTTTCTTCCTTAGTCATATTTCATTCTAGAGATGTAGTTTTGCATGAGCATGTCTCTCCATTCTCTATTCCATCATCATCTTCTTCTTCTTCTTATTTATTTCCCCCCTTATTTCTCTACTTCCCCATTTTATCCTCCTCCTCATATAGTTCCTCATGATCCCATTCCTTCTTCTACGTCTGTTTCTCGTACTTCCTCTTCATAATCTTCTCCTTCTCTATCTTCTTATAATTCTAATCTTCCCATAAGGAGGTTAGAGAGACCACATCAAACTTCTCGTTATTTGAAGGATTATGTATGCACTACTATCTCTAAGTGTGAACCTTCACTTTTATCTGATGATGCTTGCTTGCTAGAGCCTCAGTTTTCTTATCAAGTTGTGGGCTATCATACATGGCAAGATGCCACGTTGAAAGAGTTTCAAGCCCTACAAGCCAATAAAACTTGGGAGATAGTACCTCTTTCTCTGGTGAAGAAATCCATCCCTTGTAAGTGGGTATATAAGATTAAACAAAAGGTTGATGGGTCAGTTGAGACGTACACTGATAGATTAGTCATTATAGGGGAGAATCAATATGAGGGTATTGATTTTACTGAAATTTTTCTCATGTTGTCAAACTAACAACAATCAGATATTTGTTATCTATAGCTATTAAAAGAAATTGGACAATCTTTCAATTAGATGTAAATAATGCCTTTTTACATGGGGACTTAGATGAAGAGGTGTTCATGAAGATTATTCAAGTTCTTTTTGTCCAATCTATTTCCTCTTCCTCTAGTGCTCTAGCTTGCAGGTTGAACAAGTCCCTTTATGGACTTAGGCAGGCATCTAGACAGTGGTATGCCAAATTATATTTAGCATTGTAATCTAGAGGTTTTCATGCTAGCTGGAATGAATACTCTTTATTTACTAAGTTGGTTGATGGTTTTCTAACTGTTATTGCTGTGTATGTTGATGATATTCTTGTTGATAGAGATAATTTGTCTGAGATTACCATCCTTAAGCAATTTCTGGATCTTGAATTCAAGATCAAAGATCTTGGAGAGCTTTAATATTTTCTTTGATTGGAGATCACTAGACATCCTATTGGATTCCTAGTTTGTCAACACAAATTTATCCTGGACATCTTATTTTAGTTTCATGGTTCTGATCTATCTTCAATGGTGTCTTCTCTCGACCCTCATGTTAAATTATCTGTTGAGCTTGGTGAGACATTACTTGATCATCTCTTTATAGGGGGCTTGTGGATAAACTAAATTACCTTTAGGACACTAGAATTGATTTGTCTTTTACACTCCAGTATTTAAGCCAAACCTTGCTATTTTGAATGTATTTGTCTAGTACTAGTACTATGGGGTTATTGTTTTCTACTGGTTCTTCCTTTTCTCTCCAAAGTTATCGTGACTCTGATTAGGCGAGTTCTGCTGATTCAAGGAGATTAGTTAGTGGTTTTATTCTGTTTCTTGGTGGATGTCCTGACTTTTGGAAGTCTAAGAAACATCCTACTATTTCTTTGTCTCTAGTTGAGGTCGAGTATAGAGCCTTGAGATTGCTTGTTGCTGATACTACTTGGACTCTATGACTACTTGCTAAACTTGGGGTTTCTTCTCTCACTCCTGTGGATGTGTATTGTGACAATCAGGTAGTTGTGCAAATTACCAGAACCAGTGTTTCATGAGCGTACCAAGCATATCAAGGTGGACTATTATTTTGTGCACGGTGCTTTGACTTCTGGCCTTATTGAGCTTCATTCCATCTATACCTCCTCTAAGTCGGCTAATATTTTTACCAAGTCATTACTAGGTGCTCGACAACAGCTATTTATATCCAAAAATATTGGAATGGCCTCCCCTTCCAGCTTGGAGGGAGGGGGTGTTGGACCTACAGTTAGTTTGGGCCAGCCTAGCAACAGAGAACGGCCCAATCAATCTAATAGTATAATGACTAGTTGTGTAACATTTGCGCTTAGCTGATAATTCTTTTATTTATTGTAGACCCGACCCAGATGTAGATGTATGCTTTCAATAGAAAATTTTTCATAAAGCACCATTTTTTTTGTAATTAACCATTTATAGATATCTTTTGCTATATTACGTGTTATAGATACCTTTAATGTTTTTATACAATGTATTTCATGTATTTAAGCTGTTGTATTCATTAATACAATAAAAAATATAGGCGTAAAAATTGACATTCCAGCTAAGTTTGACATGTATTTAGCTGTATTCAAGCGACATTAATATTAAATACAACAACATTTTTGCGCTAAAAACGGAAGGAAATCAAATCACATTATATTCTCCTAATTTAATTCAACGAACTAAAACGATCCCCCATTAATCTGTATTTGATAATAAAGATTATAGTTGAATAAAGAAAAATACATATGAACAATACAATTGAGTAGAACTGTATAGAGTTGAATACAACAAAATACAACTTAATTCATCTGAATAAAATACTTGAATACAACAAAAATACAACTGAATACAGCTGAATAAACTCTTGAATGCAACAAAATACAACTAACTTATGGTGAATAAAATAGTTGAATATAAGTAACTACATCTGAATAGAGTTGTATAAAACACTTGAATACAACTAACTACTGTTGAATAAAATAGTAAAATACAACTGATTAAACTTGATGGAATAATTGCAATTCATAACAACTTTTTGCATAGCAACACTAAGAGAAAGGAGGTTTGGGATGAGATATATGAATGTGGTTAAAGAATGATCGGAAAAAATGGAAGCTTGCCGAAATGTTTTTCTGGTTGACATCTATTGACGTTGGGGAAGAAATTTTAGAAGCAGCCTTTGATTTTCTCTTCCTTGCTGAATACTGAATAGCTACCAACTACTACCGAGCCCACTTATAGCTCTTTTGTGGTGTTGGACTTTGGAGGCGGATAAATTGAGAATTTGGATGGGAGAAGAGTTAAGAAACGAGGGTTTATGGGAGAAGAGAGTCAAGTTGTATGCAAAAAGAGAGAAATTGTATTGGGATTTGCAGATACGCGGTAATTATGTGAGAGAAAATACAAAAAGGGATAGAGAAAAATAATATTTAGCATATATGGTGCCTTAATTGTAGGATGTAACTATATTTAAATTTTTTGCTATAAAGAATAAAAGGTATTTATAAGATGTAATATTTTAAAAGAGTATTTATTTTATATTTAAAATAAATAGGGTACTAAGGTTTTGCATAAAAATTCCTTTTCTATATATGTAGTTAGGAGTTTTACTTTCACGTGTGTACTTCATTCTTCATTACATCAATAAAATTGATTCGGTATTTTTTTTCTCTACTTTTCTTCAAACTTCCTCTTACAGTTAGGGTTTTCTTTCACAAATTTTCGCCATTCATCTCGATTTCAGATGTTAGCACGATGATGTCTGTTTTTGAAAGATGCTGTTGCTACTGCTTGGAGTTTTTTTGTTAGCTCCTGCACTAATCACTCTAACGTTTATATTGCAACGGGCCCACGCCAAAATTTATTACTTCAGACTAATATATCCGAAGTTCGTATTACAAGGCTAAAAGTTTATAGTATAGCCAGTTTTCTGGTCAATGAAAAATAATCACTGTTTACGAAGTCAATGAAAAAAATAGCCATTATTTTGTTGCAACAGGGGCCGATCCCGTATAATATACGGGAGTTCTAGTGCATTTGTGTACGAACTCCAGTATATTATGCTGGACCGGTATACTTTGCTAACTCCTGTAAAATTTGCGGAAGACTGGAGCACTAGTGCTCCAAACTCCAGTATATTATACTGGACAATTATATTGCTGGAACTCCCGTAAAATTTGCGGGAGTTCCAGCATAATTATGCTTGAACTCCAGTAAAATTTGCGGGAGTTCCAGCATAGTTATCGTGGAACTCCCGTAAAATTTACGAGAATTCAAACATATTTATGCTGGAACTCCAGTAAAATTTACGGGCATATTTTTCCAGATTTTGAACAGTGTTTTCGCTCAGATTAAAGTGGCTAAATTTCGATGACTTTTGAAACTTGGCTATTTTTTAACGACGAATGATAAATCTGACTATTTTTTGAATTTTTCCCTATTACGAGTGAAGAACTTCAAACCCGATCTGAAGTTTGCACTTCGACAACGTCAGACGCAAACTTTTAAACTTTATATATATATATATATATATATATATATATATATATATATATATATATATATATATATATATATATATATATATATATATATATATATATATATATATATATATATATATATATATATATATAAGGTGTATTTCAAAATTTGATCTACCTACACTTCGCCCACGAGATATTATAGTTTAGCAAAAACTATAAACTCCAGGCCGATATGTTGATATCAAAAACAAAAATAATTAATGATAATGTTATGAAGTAATAAAAGAAGAAGAATAATATTGCAGAGAAAGAGAGAGAGAGAATTCTTATTGAATTTTGGGATGAATTACAATGGGGTAAGACCTTTCTATTTATAGGAGAAATATGACTTAGTCACAAAGTAAAACTCTCCACAAGATAGACATTCACTCTAAATAGAATTCTATTCATAACACTCCCCCTTGAATGTCTATTCAATGGTAATGTGCCTCGTTAAAACCTTAACTAAATAAAACCCAATGGGAAAAAAATTTTAGAAAAGGAAAAAGAGTACACATATCTAATAATACGCCTTTTGGTTGCCTCGTTAAAAACCTCGCAAGGAAAACCGAGTGGGACAAAACCTTGTAAGGGAAAAAGAGTGCAACGCGCATTAACTCCCCCTGATGAGAGCATCAATTCACATCCTTAAGCCTTCGCATCCCGATCTTGTACACTAGCTTCTTGAAGGTTGACGTCGGTAGAGATTTTGTGAACAAATCAGCCATATTATCACTTGAACGAATCTGTTGCACATTAATATCACCATTTTTTTGAAGATCGTGTGTGAAAAATAACTTTGGTGAAATGTGCTTTGTCCTATCTCCTTTTATGAATCCTCCCTTTAGTTGAGCTATGCATGCTGCATTGTCTTCATACAAAATAGTGGGTAACTTGTCACATTTCACACCACATTTATCTCGAATAAGATGTATTATAGACCTCAACCACACGCACTCTCGACTTGCTTCATGAATAGCAATTATCTCAACATGATTAGATGAAGTAGCCACAATTGATTGCTTAGTCGATCGCCACGATATGGCAGTGCCTCCACAGGTAAACACATAACCTGTTTGAGATCGAGCCTTGTGTGGGTCGGATAAATACCCAACATCAACATAACCAACAAGATCGGGACTGCAATTGTTGCCATAAAATAAGCCCATATCGGTAGTCCCTTTTAGATACCGCAATATGTGTTTGATCCCATTCCAATGTCTCCTTGTGGGAGAAGAGCTATATCTTGCTAAGACATTAACTGGAAAAGTTATGTCGGGCCTTGTAGTATTGGCAAGATAGATTAGTGCACCAATTGCACTAAGATATGGTACTTCAGGGCCAAGTAGCTCTTCATTCTCTTCTAGAGGTCGGAATGGATCTTTGTTCACATCAAGTGATCGAACAACCATCGGAGTACTTAATGGATGTGCTCCATCCATGTAAAACCGTTTAAGTACCTTTTCTATGTAGGTAGATTGATGAACAAAAATTATGTTTGCCAAATGTTCAATTTGCAAACCAAGACATAATTTTGTCTTTCCGAGATCATTCATCTCGAATTCCTTCTTTAAATAATCAATTGCCTTTTGGAGTTCTATAGGAGTTCCAATAAGGTTTATGTCATCAACATATACGGCAAGTACAACAAATTCCGATGTTGTTTTCTTTATGAAAACACATGGGCAAATAGCATCATTTCTATAGCCTTCCTTTAATAAATACTCACTAAGACGATTATACCACATTCGTCCTGATTGCTTTAGACCATACAAAGATATTTGCAATTTGATTGAAAACATTTCCCGGGATTTTGAATTATTAGGCATTTTGAAGCCCTCGGGAATTTTCATGTATATCTCATTATCAAGTGAGCCGTAAAGGTAGGCGGTAACCACATCCATTAAATGCATGTCAAGTTTTTCATGGACAACAAAACTAATGAGATAACGGAATGTTATAGCATCCATAATGGGTGAATATGTCTCTTCATAATCAACACCAGGCCTTTGTGAAAATCCTTGTGCAACAAGGCGTGCCTTATATCTTTGTACCTCGTTTTTCTCATTTCTCTTGCGTACAAAGACCCATTTATAGCCAACGGGCTTAACACCATTAGGTGTTTGGACTACAGGCCCAAAAACTTCACGTTTTGCAAGTGAATTCAACTCTGATTGGATTGCTTCTTGCCATTTTGGCCAATCAAGTCTTTGTCGACATTCTCCAACAGATTGAGATTCAAGATCCTCATATTCTTGCATAATGCTGGATGCAACATTATATGCAAAGACATAATCCACCACTATATCCACTCGATTCAAATTTGTCTCAATATCGATTGGGTTTATTGATAGTTCCTTATTTTCTTGAGTCTCGGGCTCAGGTGGATTCCTCATGAATCTCAGAATTTATTAAGTCGTGGATTTCTTCACGAGATTCTTTCATAGTGTCATTTTGATCATTTATTTTCCTTTTTCTAGGATTTCGATCTTTGGAACCTAATGGTCTGCCACGTTTCATGCGTGCTTTTGACTCATCAGCTATGACACTAGAAGATTGTCCAATAGGGACATCAATACGGATTGGAACATTCTCCGCGAGGATATGTGATTTTGTTATCCTTTTCATATCCGTAAATGCATCTGGCATTTGATTTGCTATTCTCTGCAAATGAATAATCTTTTGTACCTCTTTTTCACAAATAGAGGCACGTGGATCAAGATGAGGTAATGATGGATTTTTTCACAAAATTTCCCGTTTGGTTTCACCAACTTCTCCCCCTAATTTTGGGAAAAGTGTCTCATCGAATCGGCAGTCTGCAAATCGTGCAGTAAACAAATCTCCCGTTAATGGCTCGAGGTAGCGAATAATGGAGGGCGATTCAAACCCAACATATATTCCTAGCCTTCTTTGCGGACCCATTTTGGTGCGATATGGCGGTGCTACAGGCAGGGGCGATGCCACCTTTAACAAAGGGTGGTCAACTGACCACCCTTCACCGAAATATTACAAAAAATTATATTGTATATATAAGTAAAATATTAATTTTAGATGTATAAAATGTATATTTAACACCCTTTGTCGAGAACTTTTTTTTAATTCTTTCAAATTTGAACACCCTTGGAAATATTTCTGGCTTCGCCACTGGCTACAGGCACATATACCGCGCATCCAAAAATTCTTAAATGGGATATATTAGGTTCATGACCCAAAACTAATTGCAACAGAAAATATTTATAATAATTTGTCGGTCTGAGACGAACTAGCATTGCTGCATGCAAAATGGCGTGACCCCAAACAGAAGTGGGCATCCTCGTTTTCATGAGTAATGGTCTTGCTATCAATTGCAGACGTTTAATTAAAGACTCTGCAAGACCATTTTGAGTGTGAACATGAGCTACAGGATGTTCCACTTTTATCCCAATTGATAAGCAATAATCATTAAATGCTTGGGATGAAAACTCAGCAGCATTATCAAGTCTAATAGACTTAATTGGATTATCAGGAAATTGTGCCCGTAATTGAATTATTTGTGCCATTAATTTTGCAAACGCGAGGTTGCGAGATGACAATAGGCACACATGAGACCATCTAGAGGATGCGTCTATCAAGACCATAAAATATCGGAATGACCCACTAGGTGGGTGAATAGGTCCACAAATGTCCCTTTGTATACGTTCCAAAAACGCAGGGACTCAATTCCAACCTTTGTTGGTGATGGTCTAATAATTAACTTGCCTTGATAACAAGAAGTGCAAGAAAATTCATCATTTAAAAGAATCTTTAAATTCTTTAATGGATGCCCATTTGAGTTTTCTATGATTCGTTTCATCATAATTGATCCAGGGTGTCCCAATCGATCATGCAAAAGTACAAAAGTATTGGAATCGGTAACCTTTTGGTTTACAATAAAATGTGCCTCAATTGCACTAATTCTTGTCCAATACAGGCCACAAGACAAAGATGGGAACTTCTCAATAGCCCTTTTCTGGCTAGAGACATTTTTGGTAATGATGAGATATTCAAGATTATTCTCATCTATTGTCTCAATATGATATCCATTTCGACGGATATCTTTAAAACTCAACAAGTTCCTCTTGGACTTGGAGGAGAACATTGCATTCTCTATGATAAGTATTGTTCCCATAGGCAGAGTTATAGTAGCTCTTCCGGAGCCTTCAATTAATTTACTACTACCAGAAATTGTAGTAACATCTGCCTTACACATACTTAAATGCGAGAAATATTTCTTCTCTTTGAGTATTGTATGTGTTGTACATGAATCAACTAAACAAATATGTTTACAATTGAAATTTGATTCAAGTTTGCTTTGAGAGATATCCATATTTGCTTCCCATGATTCGACATACAAAAGAAAATATACGAATAAATATTTGTATTTTCAGAGAGTATACTTATAATACTAACGAATGATTGAAAATAAATAAATCATATTGTGATTAAATGTCTCTATATACCATAGTTTGTATCAATATAAAAACTTAGGCCATGCTTATAGTTGAAGCTTGGTGACGGGTTCAAAAGAAAGGCCTGATTACATTCTACCATTGAATGCTAATCGAGATTTTGCCCCGACATTTTGTTCTCACATGTGAAACATATTTCAGCTATCGTCACCTTTTATCAGTAATTAAATATTCTTTTCACATCACAATTTATTCTAATAAGTCATATATTAATCCTTGAGTATTAAGCAAACTTAAACATTATTTAAAATAAATACTAGAATTATATTCAGAAACAGACTTAAAGTCTTGGAGCCTCAGATGAGCCCAATCATATCGTGCTTGTGTAAGGGTGACTAACTTTAAGTTGTCATATCTTTCCTTTAAGCCATTCCACAAAATAAGTGGATCTTTGACCCGTGAGATATTCAATTTTCAACCCTTCATCAAGGTGATGGCGCAAGAAAATCAAGGCCTTAGCACAGTCTTGGGTGGATGCTTTATTTCTGTCTTTAATGGCGTCTCCAAGACCCATTGCATCTAAGTGGATTTCGGCATCCAACACCCATGTCATATAGTTCTTGCCCGAAATTTCAAGGGCAACGAACTTTCTTTTCATAATGTCAGTCATAATTAAAAAGAGGAAAAAAAATTACCTTAATCTTCTGAAAGAGCTTCTTGAGATGGTAGAGTCTCGTGCTGATAACGTGTTATGAAATAATAAAAGAAGAAGAATAATATTGCAGAGAAAGAGAGAGAGGGGATTCTTATTGAATTTTGGGATGAATTACAATGGGGTAAGACCTCTCTATTTATAGGAGAAATATGACTTAGTCACAAAGTAAAACTCTACACAAGATAGACATTCACTCTAAATAGAATTTTATTCATAACAGATAAAGAATTTTTAAAATTTCATTTATTATTAAAACAAGTACGAAAGTGTTTCTGCTTCCAAAAAAAAATTAGTAATATGAATAAGAAAACATGACATAACGAATCTACCCTAATTTTATTTTTTCCAATATAGTTGACCTAGAAGCCTCTGCCCTTGCGGTTCATGGAAGTAAGAATGGTGAGAAAAGCCATTGTTACAAATCCTGCCAGCAGCATACCACTGGCAATATAACCTCTCTCAATGGTATCTCCTCTTTTGATATCTTTGAATTCAAAACTGACGCCAAAACCCAAACCAATTCCACTTGCCAAGAAAAAGGATACCACCTGCCAATTTCATTCACCACTTTGTAAAATTGTTAAGGCGACAATGAAAATAATATTAAAATAAAATTTTCTTTCAAACTTGAGTATTTGTTTCATTAATTTGGATTTGCGCGACCTAAAATGCCTCACCCAATACAAGAATTTCATCAACAACTATCCAGCGTAATCCCACAAAGTGGGGTTTAGGGAGGGTAATACGTACACAAGCCTTACCGCTACCCGAAAGGACAGAGAGGCTGTTTCCAATCGATCTTCAGCTCAAGTGAAATGGAAGAGAAAGAAGAGAAAAAGAAAAGGAAAAATAAGATATTTGTTTTTCATCCAAACAAGATATTTGTTACTTCAAGTAAAATGCATGTTTGCTTGAAATCCTCCTAACAAGATATTTGTTACTTGCATGTTTGCTCTATTTTATAAAGAAAAGCATAACCCCCCCACCCCCACCCCCTATTTGTTTTAGTTTGATGTGGCATAAAGTTTAATAAAGAGAGAAAGACTTTCAAAATTTGCGATCTTAAATATGCTAGACGAATATCAATTTAAAATGAAAATATTTGTAAAATTAATAATAATTTAGTGATAATGGTTTGAAGACACGTGTCATGTAATTGGGTTAGTGAAAGTTTTTACGATGAAATAGAAGGATAATTTAACAAGTCAATTTTGAAGGAAAGATCTTTTGAAGAAGAAGACCTTATCTCCGTAGAAATCAAACATTGGCAGAAACTGGCCCCTAATCAATATCTTCTCTTTGACGGCATAATACATTGCAAAAGGCAGTTGAATCAATGAGTACAAAATTCCACCTGCTGCAGCAGCTAGGACATACCTGAAATAATGGTGTAAAAGTGGATTTTATTGTCGTACTAATTCTACATCCAATAAAAAAAAAATTGAAAAATTAACCTGAAACTCTTGATACCGCGAAATTGGGTTTTGAGGTCGCCACTGATCATGCTGATCACGATAATTGCCAAAGAAGCAGCACAGAACAAGAGAGTAAAAATCCTAAGTACAAGGATGGAGTTGATTATACCCCTTGATAATGCCATTCTTTCCTTTGGTTTTCCTCTTTCTTGGCTCTTACAAAACAATTCTCAAGTTCGAAAGTGCTCATTAGGTATATTTCCAATTGTTCCTTTTATACAATTTACAGAATTTAATTATCAAAAATGACTGAGAAATTGATCGATATAGACAAAGATCTTGTGTCTGAATTATAGCTAGTTTAAGTTCATTGTAGCCGGACGAGAATCTCATAGGGGAACACAATCCTTTTCAGAGTTAAACAGCCGGTTTATTACATTAGTTTTAATGGTATAATATTTGAACACAATCCATGAAAATGTCTGAACAAAGATATGACGGTTTTCACGAGGAAAATACAAAACACATATTCTACTACTTGTTTTGTTTCCTAAAACTTATAAAAAAAAGATAATAATAAAAGAAAAAATAAACAGGAAAATGCATGGTAGACTTTGATTGCATCAGTGTTGTCATTTATAAAAGACAACATTCCTTCGTATTTACAACTACATTCGGCGCAATTTAAAATTTGCACATGAAGCAAGCCAATTGAATTGGTAAGACATAAATTTGATTTGAGGAATAATATGTAAAGAGAAGATAAAGTTTAATTTCTTCTTATTACATGAAATCGGAATGATATAATACAAAAGAGCTGGTCAAAGGCCATGACTGTTTTTACATTCAGACCTAGTAAACTCTCTTTACCCTTAATTGAATAACAATTAAACTTATAAGGTGAATTTAAGGATATATGATTTCATCAATTGATAAATGCAAAGATTGATAATAGAAATTAACAATAATACAAAGCAAACCAGTGTTTGAACAGAATTCAGCCCTCGAGCTTAAATACCCTCGAACTAATTTGTGCAAGAATAGGTAAAATATAACAAGCTGATTAACAAGGATATGAACTATATAAAAGCGTTATATTTCTTTGATATCTGAGAGTGTAAGTGCCTACAAAATGATTAGGACCCTCTTTATATAGTTGAGGAATTCTTTCTATGGTACAATTCTAATTACAGAAGTAAATCCTATGATTAGCCTAAACAACTGCCATTGATGATCAGTTATGAGACTTCTGCCATGATCATCGATCAGTTGCGGATCTCACATTAATGTTATTGTGCTTTGCTCGAAGTTTGACATGTCTGGTCTCGATCAATGTCGGCCTCGATCTCGATAGGCACCTCAATTCTCAAACTCGGTACCTTCTCCTCGTGTTTCGATCTGATCCACCACGAGGCTAACCCTTGATGCAAATCTTTGATCTCGATCAAATAGGAAAATTGGGTACGGCTGATTTTAACCGTATACGGATAGTCCCCGCGTTTCTTAGAATGTAATGAGAAGAAATGAATTGAGCCTTCGATTTTGTACTTCGACCTATCATGACATCATCCTCGTGACGTAAGCGGCGAAAGTGATTGAAATGTCCCGCCGGTAAGTTCCCTAAGTCATTAATGGGCGTCAGTTGATGGTCGGCCATCAGTGCCATTGAACCGTCATCTTCATCCTATAAATGTCTTTTCCTTCTTTTTGCCCATAATTTACTCTTGATCTCTGCTCTAACCTTCAAGCTTTTTACATCCTTTAAGCTTTCCGCTCTGCATAACTTCTAGGTTTCATTATCACCTTTCCTCAAATGCCGAGCTTTACTCTCTTCTTCTTTCTTTAAACTCATACAAAAATGGCAAAGATGTGAAAAATTGTTCCCGAAAAGGAAAAAACTTCTTCATCATGGCTGGCCGATGATAAAAGATCGGTGGAGCCATGCCCCAAGGAATGTGTTCCTTGGGGGTGTGAACTTACTTCCGACTTCAAAGTCGAGAAAACTTCATCGATCATTGGTCGTTGCAAGCCAATCGAGATATGTATTCTCGATAACAAAGTGTAATCTTGAGTAGGTGAAGAAAGACTGCCATTGGGAAGATAAAGAAGTGGTGATTCCGGTCCCCGAAGAAGACATCACTACTCATGTGAATGGGTTTCTGAGTGCTTACACTTACCCGTTCACCTTCCGCCTTGTCGATTATGTCATCATCGATTTTTGTAGCCAATACCAAATAACCCTAGGTTAGATCCACCCTTTATTTTGGAAGATTGTTATTTTGCTCCGATTCTTCGCGAGCAAAGTTGAAGCGATGTCTTTCTGTGACGACCCGACCCATCGTCTCATGTATTACCGCCCTGTTTTTCCTATTTATTGCTTCCTCGTGTTTTGTTATCAACATTTAATGAGTTAGGCTTTAATTGGTTTGGTTTTGGTAGACAATGAGACACTTAGTCTCTTCAAGGAAGGCTTATATTGGAAAAGTCAACCGGATATTGACTAATGAGTAAGAGGGCCCGGATGTGATTTTCGGTGATTCAGTTAGGTTCGGGGGTGATTTGTGACTTAGGAGTGCAATCGGAATTAATTGGAGGTCTAGTGTAGAATTAGGCTTGAATTGGCGAAGTTAGTATTTTGGCGAATTCCGGTTGGTAGGTGAATTTTGATCCGGGGGTCAGAATAGAATTTCGAGAGTTGTAGTAGCTTTGTTAGTTGATTTTGGATATGTGTGCAAACTTTCAGATGATTTGAAGGTGATTAGGTTGAGTTTTGATCGAATGTAAATTTCTGAAGAATTTGAAGAACTTAGACTTGAAATTGATGAAAAATGAGGATTTTTGTGTTGTTGAATGTGTTTTTAAGATTGGAACAAGTTTTAATAGAGTATTGGACCATGTCTGTGCTTTTGGTTGAGATCTACGGGGCCTCGATGTAAGTTTGAGTGGTTAAACGTAAGGTTTTTTGAGTTTAATTGTAGGTTCATATTGTTGGTATCTGTTGGTTTCACACCTGCGGTTATGGGACCACAGGGCCTCACAGGAGCAAAAATAGGATTCCTAGTCAGGTTCCCCAGAAGCGGAATATTGGACCGCATAGGCGATCCCGCTGAAGTGAAGTGGGGACCGTAGAAGCAGTAGGTGCCTTAAGTGAAAAGTCCAGAAGCGGACGTTGACCGTATAAGCGGAAGTCGCATAAGCGGTATTTCATCCGTAGAAGCGAAATAATTGGCAGTTAAGTGAGATTAATCTTTTTTTGCGAATTTTTTAAAGAACAACATTTTGGACTTCGAACTTTGAGGCGATTTTGAAGAGGGTTTTGAGGGTTTTAATCATGTATGGACTCTTGGAGTTAGAATTCCATTTTATGGTGTATAAACATGGATTTAAACTGAATAATCAAGGAATTAAAGATAAAAAATGGTGGTTTAGGGCTTGAACTTAAGAGAATTTAAAATAGGGATTTGAGGGGTCAAATAGACTCCGATTTGATAAATTTTATATGTATGGACTCGTGGCAAGAAGAGAATCTGGTGATGTGAATTTTATAAATTTTTGAGAAGTGGGCCCGGGACTCCGGTTTTGCCAACTTCGTAATTTTCGATATTTTTCGAGTCTTTTCGATTGGGTTATATTCCCTTAGGCTATTGTAATGTATTACTTGTGGTTTTGATCAGATTTGACTCGCGAGGAGGTCAAATCGAGAGGAAACGGCATAGCGAGCTAGCTTTTGGGATGGCTTGAGGTGAGTAATAGGTGTAAATGATGAACTGAGGGGTTGAAACCCTGGAATTTCACATCGTACCACTATATTGAGGCGAGGCACGCACTCTATGACGAGTGCGGGGTTGTTTGGTTATTGGGGCTTGTGACTTCGTTTGTCCCGGTGATATTTTACTGTGTTTTCTACTAGAACTTGTTGGAAATCATCGTTACTTTGTTTTGACTGTCGTATTTGGGCTTCGTGCAGGCTATTTGAATCCTTCAGGGATTGATATCACTGATTTTTCATACTTTGCATATTGTTTAACATCATTCCAAGGTTTTAAGTACTATTTTGCAAACTCAACCCCTTTTTCTAAACTTGAAAACTCAAATAATATTTAAATGATATTTTGGGCTATGAATTACTGATTTAAAAGTGCCCAAGGGGCATATAGTGATTTATGGATTTATGGATAGCTCGGGCTGCACGCCGCAGCAGTAGTGTATGATATTGAGGTCGAGGGCCTGGTTGGTGCCCCGATATTCCTTGTTTATTGCGCTTGGGCTGTAGGAGCCCCTACAGAGTGTGTACACACCCCCAGTGAGCGTCGTCGATATAAAACATATGGTTGGCTCGGACTGCACACCGCAGTAGGTACCTAACTATACCGGTATTTGCATTGCATTGCATTCTTGCATTATTTCTTACATGTTATATTGAGAATTTAGACCTCGATTTGAGGTCCGATTTCAAAATAAATTATATATTTAGGTTCGTGGGGAAATGGGTAATCAGGTTTGGTTCGAGCCTCGGGTTTTGACCATGTGAGCCTAGGGGCAATTTTTGACTTGTTGGGTAAAACATTGAAAAACTCATTTTTCATGCATTTAATTGATTCATTTAGCATTTATTGATGTAAATAAGTAACTTATGACTATATTAGAGAGGATTGGTGGTGGAATCAAGGGGTACAGCTATAATTGAAGCTTGAGTTGTGTTCGAGGCATCGAGGTAAGTGTTCGGTCTAACCTTAGCTTGAGGGATTAAAAGTCGTGTCATATTTTTTAATTGCTTCTTGTTGAGTACGATGTATAGGCATGGTGACGAGTATCCATACATTGGTGTTGAGCATGACCATGAGTCTTAAATTGATAATTGTTGTGTTCTTAAATGATACTATGAATCCTTTAATTGATGATTCTCAATATTGAGCAAGGATTTAGCTTATTTTCATGGATTTTATTTATAACTGAGTATTGGTATTAATTGAGCTGGGTAGTAGTTGAGTTAAGATCGGTTATAGCTGACTATCCCTTGGCGGGATGTTTGTTTGATATTGTTCCATTGTCGGTAGTTATTATATTGTTTTGTTCCCTTGTCGGAATTTCTTGTGATTTTGTGTTGCCTTGTAAATGGGAGTGAGTGGTACGCCTACCACGAGATATAATGAAATAGGAACGGGTGGTACGCCTACCACGAGATATAATAAAATAGGAGCGGGTGGTACGCCTACCACGAGATATAATAAAATGGGAGCGGGTGGTACGCCTTCACAAAATATGATGAAATGGAAGTGGGTGATACGCTTACCACGAGATATGATGACATGGGAGCGGGTGGTACGCCTACCACAAGATATGAGAAATGGGATCGGGTTGCACGCCGGCAACGAGATGTGAAAAGAAAGTGAAATTCGTCTTTGTTTTCCTTATCCTTATTATGATTGGACTTTGGTTTTCATTATAATTCTCTCGAGATTCTGCTTTATCTTTTATTTCCCGTAGCATGTTCCCCTCCCATTTAAACTGCTTATTCTTGTTTATTTTTCCGCTTTATACATATATAACTGCACAGGTTTATCTTGAGTCTAGTCTAAGCCTCGTCACTACCTCGTCGGGGTTAGGCCAAACACTTACCATCGCATGGGGTCGGTTGTGCTGATGCTGCACTCTACACTTACGTACAGATACCGGAGCTGCATTTGGTCAGCAGCAGTAGCTCGAGAACTAGACTACAGTCCACCGAGGCGTCCGCAGGCCTGATATCTCCTCTATCTTATATTATGTTCTGTTGTCTCATGTAATCAGGACAAACAGTATTATCTTTCCTTCAAATTGTGGTATGTAGTACTCTTAGTAGTCTATGGATGTTGTGACACCAGGTTCTGGTTAGAGGTATGTGTTGGTCTTCAGGATATTTTGGTTATATCAATATTTTAGACTTCCACTAAATTTCATATTCCGTTGTTATTTAATTGGTTATTCCCTATTAATTTAATTGGTTAGAAAGGAATTAAAAAATAAAAGAGTTTAAAGATTTTAAGTTCATGGTTTGCCTAGCTTCTACGAGCAGGCGCCATCACGACTCCCGAGGGTGAAAAATCCGGATCGTGACATCACATATCCATCCTAATAAAAATAACCATGGAACGTTTATAGACACGCTAAACTAAATATTTATTGTTTTATAAAATCCATTTTAAAGTTCAGTATTTAGACTTCCTACAGAGTTCAAATTAATAGAATTAATAAGTAAAATTTAACAAATCTTAAAGTACTAAATATTAAAATTATATTTTTATTCAATATAAAATTTATTTTTAAATAATAAAAAGCCAATCATATTTCATGTTGGGGTCTCATTCTTTTATAATATAGATTTATATATATACAATTTAGTATGACTAAATATGCTATCAAATTATTTTGGGTGCTAAATTTACCATGAATTAATTATTTTATACGATTAGAATAAAAAAATAAAATGCATATTCACATTTCAGTTTAATAAGAATCAATTCAAGGCACCCTATTCAATCTTTCTCATAGTGATTTTATAAATATAAATATTGTAAAACGGATTTATTTCTCACTTAGTACAATTCACATAAGTTAAAATATTGATAAATTTCAAATATTTAAATATTAGGACTCCTTACCTAGCTAGTTTAATAAGAAAAATATTTAATATCAGGATCGGAATTCGTAGATTGTTTAGGTTTGAAATGGCAAAAGTTAATTTTTTTTTGGAATTTCGGGTTGATAGTGAAATTTTGATATCGAGGTCAGAATCCAGTTTCGGAAGTTGAAGTAGATCCGTAGTGTTAAATATGAATTACGTGCAAAATTTGGGGTCAATCAGACATGATTTGGTTGGATTCGGCATTAGTTGTAGAATTTTGAAATTCAAGTTCATTAAGTTTCAATTGGAGGGTAATTCATGGTTTTAGCATTATTTGATGTGATTTGAGGGCTCTACTAAGTTCGTATGATGTTTTAGGATTGGTTGGCATGTTTTATTAAAGTTCCCTGGGCCTCGGGTGAGTTTTAGATGCTTAACGGATTTGAATTTGGAGTTAGGCAAATTTCTGACGTGCTGAACCTGTTGTTTCGCACCTGTGGATGTTGGACCACAGTTGCGACGCCGAGGAAGCAACTTGGTAATCGCAGAACTGGAAGAGGGCCAAGGCATTAGGCCTCAGATGCGGAACTGCAAATGCGACCCCAGCCCGGATAAGTTATTTTCGCACCTGTGATGCTTTTTATGCAGGTGCATCCCCATGACCACATATGCGGTAACCGCTGGGCAAATATATAAAATTGAGAGGGTTTGAAGTTCATAACATCAAATTTGATTTTTAGTTCGAGGGAAGGCAATTTGGTGAGAATTTTGAAGAGTAAATCATTGGGTAACGATTCATAACCCTGTTTTATTATATTTCATCAATCTATTGTTGTTTTACTCATCTATTCAAGGAATTTGAGTGGAAAAGTGAAACAATTGGGAAAAAGTTTCCCAATCGAGTTCTTGGATTTTGATCGCATTTTTGGTGACGAAATTGAATACTTTTTGGACAAGTGATCTCGTAAGTGAATGAGTGTTCAAAATTGGTAATTTTTACCCGATTCCGAGACATGAGCTCGGGGAGGACTTTCGTACATTTTTCTATTTCTCGTCTTAGCTTTAAATTCATTAGCTAAACTAGTTGCTTGTAGTTTTAGTTATATGATGTAATTAATTTGATTAGATTTGGGCCACTCGGAGTTGGATACTCGTGGAAAGAGCGTGATATCAGATGATTTGAGCTCTATTCTAGGTAAGTGGCTTGTCTAACCTTATGTGGGGAACTCTCTTAGGATTTTGGTACTATTGATGAATACTGTGTACATGAGGTGACGAATGCATACATGTGCTAATTGTTAAAAACTCCCATTTTCATTAAGCAAATATCTATATTTCCTTTAAATTGAGCATATTCTAGTATATGAAGCCTCGTGTTTAGCTTATAAAAGTATGCTTACGTGACTTAACTGTGTTACCTACTTTAATTGCTTACTTGGATTCAGTGTAGCATGTTTAGGGTAGAAATTATCTGTTTATTTGATACAAACTTGAATAGAATTATAGATTTCCTTATTGAGACTGTTGTATATATTGATTTGGTTGCGTATTTACTTTGGGACTACGGAACGACATTCGGGAAGATCCCCCTGAACATTATATTTGGGATTAAAGGACGCTATCCCTGGAGATTCTTATGTACTGGATATTTACTTCGGGACTATGTAACGGTATTCCGGGAGATCCCCCTACACATTTATATTTGGGACTACGGACGATATCCAGGGAGATCCCCTTATACTAGATTTACTTTGAGACTACAGGACGGTATTCCGAAAGATTCCTCTATACATTTATGATTTAGACTATGTGACGATATCCTAGGAGATCCTCTGTACATTTATGTTTGGGACTAAGGGACATTATCCCGGGAGATTCCCTGTTGATATCTCTGTGTACCGAGTTATTTCTTTCAGTGATTTCATCTGTATTGATTGTTAGTATCTTAATTATACTATCACTTTTTCATATTATTTTACCTTGTTATATAATAACCAGTAGGGCCATGACCTGATCTCATCACTACTCGACCGAGGTTAGGCTTGACACTTACTCGGACCGCTATGGTGTACTAATGCCATTTCTTGCATATGTTTTTCGTGTGTAGATCCAGGTCCTTCTGCTCAGCCGTATTATCCGTGAGACGAGGCGATCCGGAGACTTCAAGATATATCTGCTGCGTTCGCAGACCTAGAAGTCCCTCTCTATTCTCCTTTCAGTTATAGACTTCTTGTGTTTTTCTTTGTTTAGACTTCTGGAGTTAGAACACTATTTATTTTCTTTAGCTTTTGATTTATGAGATTTTGGGAATTAGAAGTGCTATGTTCAGTCGAGATTGTTATTATTGTATATGCTGAGCGGCATTTTAAACTCTTTTATCATACTTACCTGTTAGTTGGCTAGTTTTGTATCTTCAATTAATTTTTTCACAAATTGTTAGTCTTACCTAGTCGTAGAGACTAGGTGTCATCACGACAATTCATGGAGGGAGAACTTAAGTCGCGACACAACGCTTCGAGTATCTTCATCACCTCGAAAGTTTCCTCATGCCAGAATTCATCTAGCTCGGTGACAACTTGTTCACCCCTTCTAGTGTTTTCCTTGGTCCGCTCGAGCTCAACCCTGTTAGGGGCGTGACTATAGGTCTGCAACTGTACTATTTCCGACTTATGAGCTTGCAATATTTCGTAAATCAACCACAAGCTCACTCCATCACCTTCACATTCAGGCGTTTCTCGAGCCGATGGTCGGGGTACCCCTCGAACGCTATTTTTAGGGTTAGTTGGTAGCTCGATATTGATGGCAACATGTGAGTTAACTTCGACGGGGTCGGAGGCTGGGACACCATTAGGATCAACGGGGGAAACATCATTGTTAGGCACCACGTTATTGTTCTCACCATGGAGGCGTGACTCGGCATCAACATTCAAGTGAGCAGACTAGGAACTTGACATCCTCAGGCTAACATGAAATCAAAACATCAAATAACAAGCGTAAAACAATATGTGTTATGGAGATTCGTATCAAATCACCACTATTATTCTTAGGCCACGGTGAGCATCAAACTGTTTACTCTTAAAATTGAGTAACGATTAAATTTGTATGCGGTATAAGATACGTGTTTTAATTCAATACAGATGTTATAAGTGCATCGAGTAATTAAATTAAAGAAAAAATGAAAGATCGAATCAATCGTAATATGACGATCATGCCTGATCTTAAGTTGAACACTGAAATTCGCCTTTGACTGGGCCTTTGATATAAGCACGGTTGCAATTAAAGAAGAGAATAACTGAAGAACACTTCGAATAATAACTACAAGACAAAATGAAATTTTATTGCTTTGATACGTGTGTCCACAATGTGTTAAAATGAAATAAATTTCCCCTCTTTATATAGTAGGGGGATTTCAGTCCTAATACAAATTTAAATAAGGTAAAAATGTTCTTTTTTCAGTAAATGTCGATCCGCAATTGATATAGGGTGGGATTCGCACTGTAATATACGGTTGAGGGCGAATATTACAGCTCCCTACTTATCATGCCCAAGCATTCCTCCTTTTCTCGTGGCCTCGAAAATTTACTTGGTTCGGGTCCGTTATTTTACAGTGTCAGATCTTAGATACATTGTTCACTTCTCCCGAGTTTCAATACGAGGGATCCTTCGTCCTTGCTTGTAGTTACTTCGAACTGTGCTTCCCTCTTATTTTGTTATTGGGAAACCGGGAAAAATATTGCTCCTGATTTTACTCGTACATAGGTTGACTTATTGGTATTTGAACAAAGTTATTCATAATTGAGGTATTTGTAGTCTTCAGAATAATTATTACTAAAGGTTAAAAAAAAGAAAAATTTAATTTTGTCTTGAACTTCTAAAATGACAAAAAATTTATGACAATTATTTTTAGTACCACTTTTCATCCAAGGAGGGAATACATTGCAAAATTGGTCGACTTTTCTTTCCTGGATAGTGAATAAGACTAACGAACTCTACCCCGAGTTAGTCTTTTTTCGTTTGTGATTCTCGTATTATTTCACCTAGCATATTATATCTTTCAGTTAATATTAATCTTGAAGCTAATGAAGGTTAGAGAATGTAACGGATTAAATATTTGGAAAAAAATAAAAAAACAGATAGAGAAAATAAAAATACATGCTTGTTTTCGTGCGCGTGAGGAAGAAAAAAGAAGTATAAGCAAGATTCTTATAATCTCCATCACAATGAAATAATTTATCAAAATATGTCGTTTTTACTATTTATAATGATAATGATGATATTCAAGTCAGTTTGTGTAAACCTTCAATAAATGCTCGTTATCTCCCACTAAATTTGTTGAGCAATCAGAAAAGGAGAAATGAAAGCTGAAGGAATATCCAAAGTAAAGTAAAAATTTCTTTAAATAAATCGACGGAGACAAAAGTCCATGGAATTTCAGTCAGCATCCGAATAGACTCTGTCATGTCCAAACAAAACGTGGAGTAGGCTGTAGGGGCTGAGTTGTCATTTTAAACAACCTACTCTCCCTCTTTTTAAAAGTAGTGTAACTTCATTTTCTACTTTATCTTCCCACCACTGATTCCCTCTACGAATAAGTAGTACGTTCCATTTTCTCTCTCTCTTTCTGTGTGTACTTTTGTTGTGCAAAGTCCGGTATTTCTCTCGCGGTGGTTTTGAGGTAAACGATCGGTTCATTTCATTTTTGGATTTTCTGAAAGTTTTGTGCAGTTTTTTATTTATTTATTTGTTTATGTGATTCGTCTTTGTAAGTTTTATAATTTAGCTTTTGTTTCGTCTTTTTGGGTTATGATTTTCCTTGTTGCTTTTGTTCCTATGCGTTTTAACCTGTGAGTTTTTTTTTTTCAGTGATAATTCTTTGATGTGTTATTGTTTTTCGTTGAGTTCATTTGGTGATCATATTGTCCTTGTAGTTTTACTTACGTGATGAGGTTTTCTTTTTTACGTTATTTTTACCTTGAAAATGGGTTTTTAATACAACTATGCGGTTTCGTAATTTCTGTTCTAACTACAAATTGTCATACTCTTAAGTAGTACAAGGCTGTCAAAGTAGTCCCTTTGGGCACAGCAATAATTTGATAAGTGTTTTTTTTTTTTTGTTTCCTTACTTCTGCTTATCATTTTTTCATGTTTAACCTTATGTGGTGTAGGACTGGATGGTCTATACCTTTGATTTGTATGTGTTCTTAGCTGATGGAAATGTATAATTGATTAAGTGGCTTTTCATGGAACACCTATGTATAACACTTTTGTTTAGTTGTCATAAGTCTGGCCTTCGCTATCCTTGCTTGTTTTCTAACATGGCTGTAATGAAGCTTTTGTATCCATGGAGAATGCTAACTCTTCTCTACTAAAAGAGTATCCAGTATTTGTACCTGCGGAGAATGTAACTCTTCTCTATTAGAACATGATTGAAATTTGTAATAATTATTGTTGTCATTGCTGTAGTTTCTGACATGGGGCGAAAGAAGAGAACTGACTTTCCTGGTGGCGGTGAGCGCTCTGAGTCTCAAGAATCTGGAGGGGGACGAGGTGGTGCTCAACGCCAACTACAACAGCAGCAGCAGCAAGGCAGCTCTCAAGGTGGAGGAAGAGGCTGGGGACCTCATCGTGGCCATGGCAGGGAAACACCGCGTGGTGGAATGGCCCCTCAACAGTCCTATGGAGGACAACATCCTGAATTCTATCAGCAGGGCAGGGGAACTCAGCAGTATCAACCTGGTGGAGGTCCACCTCAACACCGTGGTGGCATAGCTGGTCCCAGCGCACTTTCTAGGCCACCAGTTCCCGAGCAGCACCAAGCAACCCAGACTTTGCATCAAGCTGCAATGACTACTCAGCCCATGCCATATGGAAGACCTGCAGAAACTTATTCAGATGCTGGTTCCTCAGCTCAGCGACCTCAGCTGACAATATCTCAAGCGACACAGCAATTACAACAACTTGCTGTGCAGCCAGAAGTGGCTGCACCCCTAGCAGTACAACCTGCATCAAGCAAGTCGATGAGGTTTCCACTTCGACCAGGAAGGGGCAGTACAGGTATCAGATGTACTGTGAAGGCCAACCACTTCTTTGTGGAGTTGCCTGACAAAGACCTACACCAATATGATGTGAGTGGTCAAACCTTGTGAGTTGTTTTTTAAATGTTCCTTTTATATTTTCTTGCGGCGGTCTTATTTAACAATTTATTACCATTTTTCAGGTTTCTATTAAACCTGATGTCTCTTCCAGAGTTCTTAACCGCACTGTCATGGAGCAGCTGGTGAAACTTTACCGGGAATCTCATCTGGGAAAGAGGCTTCCGGCTTATGATGGAAGAAAAAGTCTTTACACTGCAGGGCCCCTCCCTTTTGTCCAAAAGAACTTCAAAATCACTCTTAGTGATGATGATGATGGGCCTAGTGGTGCCAAGTAAGTCCCTCTTGTTATATAAAAAAATTATAACAAATTTTTAGCATCTCTTGATGGGTACCTTTTTATTTTTTGTCGAGGCAGGAGGATAAGGGAGTTCGAAGTTGTGATCAAGCTGGCATCACGCGCTGATCTCCATCACTTAGGGATGTTCTTACAAGGTAGACAGGCTGATGCACCACAAGAAGCTCTGCAGGTTTTGGATATTGTTCTGCGTGAGTTGCCAACAGCAAGGTATGGTTCTCAGCTAGCATGGCATTGTGAATGTTATTCTTTTCATTATAACGATCACTATTGGGTGGTAAAAACCACTCTTAAATACCTTTTGAGTTACTTTTTAAAATATTTTACTTATTATGTGGTTGATTGAAGGTACTCTCCTGTGGCCCGTTCTTTCTATTCTCCTGATTTAGGACGAAGGCAACCATTGGGTGAAGGTTTAGAATGTTGGCGTGGTTTTTATCAAAGTATTCGCCCTACACAGATGGGGTTATCACTGAATATTGGTGAGCACATTTTGAGACTTTATTGAACTCTGGTTTTGTAGCTTGATTATGTTGAACTTGTAGAGCAGAGAAAGGTACTTGAGACAATCATATTAACTATTACCATGCTGGTCATGAGCACACATATTTCTCATCATTGTGAATTATCATCTTGAGCAGATATGTCATCCACAGCATTCATTGAGCCATTGCCTGTCATCGATTTTGTTACCCAGCTTCTAAATCGTGATGTGTCATCAAGAGCATTATCTGATTCTGATCGAGTAAAGGTTAGCCTTGATTTATGTCAAATCAGATTCCTGGTTTGTCTGCTGGTTTAGCTGGTAGCTATCTGCTAACTTGCATCTAGTCCTCGCCGTTGACTTCAAAATTTCACCCTTTATGCATCTCACTTGTTTATTCAACACACTTCCCTGTTACCTTCCTTTTCCCCTCTAAGTTTCCTGTCTTTTTTGAGAAAAGTTGGCTGGAAATATTCATACTATATTGAATTATTTTAATGAATCTGAATAAATTTTAGTAAAAGAATTGTATGAGCCTTGGTCTGTGTAATTTTGTGTTCCTTTGTTTTCATTTTTTCAGAAACATTCTTTCCATTACAGAATCTGTAATATACGGCTATATGTTGGGCTGCGAAGGCCATTGTTTATATTTTGCACACTGCTTGTCTGATTTCATTTTTACGCTTAATGAACTGTAGATCAAGAAAGCGCTAAGAGGTGTAAGGGTGGAGGTTACTCATCGTGGGAATATGCGAAGGAAGTATCGCATTTCTGGTTTAACATCTCAAGCAACAAGGGAATTGATGTATGTATTCGGTTTTTTCCTATATAAAAAGTATTTGGTATCAATTCTAATCGTGAGGTAACTGTTGTCTTACTTGAGAATGTCCCTTAGCAATGATCCTTGATCGTTCTATTTCTTTTTCTTTCCTCTTTTGGGTAGTTTTCCTGTTGATGATAGGGGTACAGTGAAATCTGTTGTGGAATATTTCCGAGAAACATATGGGTTTGTCATTCAGCATACCCAGTGGCCTTGTCTACAAGTTGGAAATCAACAGCGGCCAAATTATTTGCCAATGGAAGTCAGTGCTTTTTACATTGTTATAGTCTTCTTTCATTATCTTATGAATTTTACCTTATTGAGTTTTATTGAATTATGTATGCTTACATGTGGTGCTCCAGGTCTGCAAGATTGTTGAGGGACAGAGATACTCGAAGCGCTTGAATGAGAGGCAGATCACTGCACTCCTGAAAGTAACCTGTCAGCGTCCCCAACAGAGGGAGCAGGATATTATGCAGGTTGGATATCTGCTGCTTAAACTGTTCTAGATGCTTTGTTCCATAATGCGGATATTTATTGCTGTCCTCACTGATTTATGCTTGTAATCTGTCAGTAGCTTTCTGAACCTTGAAATGAATGTTCTTAGTGATATTACATTGTTCCTTCTTTTTTTTTTCCTGATAAGGTAAAAGTTCTGGTAATAAAGGTACTAAAAAATACAACATACCCGGTGATTGTTATACAAATTATATGGTCGTATGACGCCCAAGATTTGTAGAGTTTGTCTGGACACATTGTTACCATGAATAGAAGCTGTATCATTACACTGATAAAATATAACTGTTCTGCTTTTGCATTAGTTATTGTCGGAGTTATTATTGTGCGTCATCCTGCTATTCTACCTCCTATTATTTGGAGCACTATTGGTGTTTGTTTGTTATAAACAATGTTGATAACGTATATGGTTAGATACTTTTAGCTTTAGGTGATTAGGCATCTTGGTTCGAATTTTGACTGAAGAAAAACTTTATTGTCTGGATCTATTGTAACTCTTGATACTAGCTATCTAGTCAAGACATTTGTTGATACTGCTTCCCGAAGTGAACTTTGAAAATTGCATGGGGTTTGCTGGTGATAGGCCATGCTCTTTATGTAATTATAGTCAGATCGCTGTCTTTTGCATAATACATAAGCTATAAGTTCACCTTTATTCTCCTTTCCACTGTCAGACTGCTTCATTAATAAGATGAGCATGTTTTGACATAATTTTTGAAGTATAAATTCACCTTAAATTTTCTCTTTTCTTTTGTCAGACTGTTCGTCATAACGCTTATGCTGATGATCCGTATGCAAAGGAGTTTGGTATCAAAATTAGTGAGAGGCTGGCTCAAGTTGAGGCTCGTATTTTGCCTGCACCTTGGGTATGTTGGAGCTTCTCTTCTGTAGTTGGATTTTTGGGATCTGATTTCAGGGAGATGGTATCCCCGCTTGTCCTGGTGTTTGAAAGGCTACAATTAATCTGTGCAGCGAATAAAAGTTTATTGTTGGTAGGTTATGTAATCAATTGTTATTTGTGTAGCTAAAATACCATGACACGGGTCGCGAAAAGGACTGTTTACCTCAAGTGGGCGAGTGGAATATGAGGAATAAGGTAAAAGCTGTGTTTTGCTCCCTTGACATTTCTGTCATCAGATGATATCATTCCTGTACAGTGAAATGGAATTGCTTATTGTTTGATCTCACTTGATTGTCTGTTAATGGTTTGCCTACCAATTCTAATTCGCTAGTCATTGTGGATGTGTCACTTTTTCTGGCCTTTGCCTTGTTTATTTTCTTTTGCTGCATTTGTTTCTTAGCTTAAGGCTCCTTAAGTCTGTACAGCTTTCCTTATCCATATATTGTAAATGTAAGTATCCTTGAATCTTCATAGTCATAATCAGATAGAAACCATCTTGGCATTTGCGGTTAAAACGTTGTTTGATTTGTTTTTACAATCTATAACTATAAGACATAATTTTCCATGAACCTTCAGAATCATAATTGCTAAAGATGGATTTGGTGGTTAGAAAGTTGTTTGATGTGTCAGGTATCTGTACCTACCTATTGTACCTAGACTAACCTTTGGAGGATGGATGCCTGCAACTTCACCTTGGATTGGTGGATCATGATCTTCTCTTCTGTTTCTGTCTTAATTGTAATTCTTATTGTGTTCTCATTTTCTCCTTTACCTATTGCAATAAATTCCCGGACACGATTTTCTTTTTGCTTTTATCTTGACCTCTAGCATGCTTTGGGTGAGTTTGATATCTAATATGGCTGTGAGGGAGAAATTAGGACGCTGCTAGATGCTTTAAACATTTCCGTTTTACTTTTACAATTGACAGAAAGTGGTGAATGGAGGAACTGTTAGCAATTGGATCTGCATAAACTTTTCCCGCAATGTACAAGACAGTGTTGCACATGGGTTTTGTTCCGAGCTTGCACAGATGTGCACTATCTCTGGCATGGTAATTTGGAATTCCAGTTTCTTGTTTCCCTTTTATATGTTTCTTTTGTGGTCTTGCAACTCAACAGTTTTTTTGTCTGCTTGTCTTGCAGAACTTCAATCCTAATCCTGTTATGCCACCATTTAGTGCACGCCCGGATCAGGTAGAGAGAGTCTTGAAAACTCGATTTCATGATGCTATGGCGAAGTTGCAGCCCCATGGGAGGGAGCTTGATCTTTTGATTGCTATCTTGCCAGATAATAATGGCTCTCTTTATGGTATAAGCCAATAATTATGTTCATCTTTCCTTCTTTAGCAAAAGCGTCGATATGGTAACACAGAGATTATCAATTTCTTTTCCAGGTGAATTGAAGCGGATTTGTGAGACTGATCTTGGAATTGTTTCGCAATGCTGCTTGACAAAGCATTTATTTAAGATGAGCAAGCAGCAGTATCTAGCCAATGTAGCCCTTAAGATAAATGTGAAGGTTGGGGGGAGAAACACTGTTCTTGTTGATGCACTATCTAGACGAATTCCTCTTGTTAGCGACCTGCCTACTATAATTTTTGGGGCAGATGTCACCCATCCCCACCCTGGGGAGGATTCCAGTCCATCTATTGCTGCGGTAGGACAGTAGAGCACTTTGTTATTTCTACTAGCACTTTGTTATTTGTACCATTTAGCGAGAATGTGCCAACTTCTCATGTGTTTTCAGGTAGTTGCTTCTCAAGATTGGCCTGAGATTACAAAGTACCTTGGTTTGGTTTCTACTCAAGCCCACAGGCAAGAGCTCATACAAGACCTGTGCAAGACTTGGCAAGATCCTGTTAGAGGGACTGTGACTGGTGGTATGGTCAGGTATACTGCCTTTTTTGCTCCCTCATTTCTTAGAATGTTCCTAATATTTTAAGCTTTTATCTGCTGATCTTCATTTGGCTTCAGTGGTTGGTTTAACTTGTCTTATTTATTATCCAGGGAATTGCTTATATCCTTCCGTAAAGCTACTGGACAAAAGCCTCAGAGAATCATTTTCTACAGGTACCTGAAATAATGCAGTTATACCCACATTTCACAGGTTCCTTCTACTCATTTTTTTTTTGGCCAAAAATGAATGGTATTTCCCACAGGGATGGTGTTAGTGAAGGACAGTTTTACCAAGTACTACTTTATGAACTTGATGCGATCCGCAAGGTTTGTGCCTTTCTCTTGAATTTTCACTCTGCGTGTAAATATTTAGGCTTGTCATCCCAGAATTTCTTTATGTCCTTTGGACGATGGAGAAGGATATAAAACAAAATCCCTTTTCATTTGTTAAAAAATGATAAACCCACATGAATTGAATCACGCGTCTGCATCTTTAACCTTCTCTATTTCTCAAAAAAAA
>JASVEL010002331.1:0-19297 GCA_032618575.1 Nicotiana noctiflora | reverse complement strand
CGTTATCAAGAGTTACCCTGCTGATCAGTGGCGACCTCAAAACCCAATTTTGCGTTATCAAGAGTTACCCATCAACCTTTTGTTTAATCTTATATACCCACTTACAAGGGATGGATTTCTTCACCAGAGAAAGTGGTACTATCTCCCAAGTTTTATTGGCTTGTAGGGCTTGAAACTCTTTCAACATGGCATCTTGCCATGCCTGATGGCCCACAACTTGATAATAAAACTGAGGCTCTAGCAAGCAGGCATCATCAGATAAAAGTGAAGGTTCAGACTTAGAGATAGTAGTGTATACATAATCCTTCAAATAACGAGAAGTTTGATGTGGTATCTCTAACCTCCTTATGGGAAGATTAGAATTAGAAAAAGATAGAGAAGGAGAAGATTATGAAGATGAAGTACGAGAAACAGACGTAGAAGAAGGAATGGGATCAGGAGGAACTATATGAGGAGGAGGATAAAATGGGGAAGTAGAGAAATAAGGGGGGAAATAAATAAGAAGAAGAAGAAGATGATGGAATAGAGAATGGAGAGACATGCTCATGCAAAACTACATCTCTAGAATGAAATATGACTAATGAAGAAAGATTCAGTAGCTTGTAGGCCTTCTTCCGAGGACTATAATCAAGAAAAACAGAGGAGGTGGTTCTAAATTTAAATTTCTTTATAAGGATTTGGCACAATAGTAAAATCTAATCAGCCAAATGTTCTCAGATGAGTGAAAGAAGGAGAAACACCATACAATAGCTGAAAAGGTGAATTGTTTTGTAGCAATGGGGAAGGGATTCCATTTATGAGATATGTCGTAGTCAAACACATTCACCCCAATACTTGACATGCAATTTATATTGGAAAAGAAGATCCATTGTAGTTTCTAATAAATTCCTTATTTATCCTTATACAACACTATTTTGCTGAGGTTTGTGTGTACAGGAAGTTAGGTGGAGGATTCCTTAAGCAGAAAATAAAGAAATTCCCTCAGAACTACAACCTAATTCAAAAGCATTGCCAAACCTAATGATTTTAATAAGACAACCAAATTGGGTTTGAACCATAAGTAAAAATGATTTAAATATAGTAAGAGCATTTGCTTTAGATGATAACAGATGAGTCCATGTTGCCCTGATAAAATCATCCACAAAGGTAATGAAATATTTATATCCATTATAGGTTTGAGTGTGATAGGGTCCCCAAAGATCAACATGAACTAGTTGAAAAAGAGTAGAAGAATGAATGCTGCTCTCAGGAAATGGTAGTCTTTGTTGCCTAACCATGGGACAAATAGAGCATAAAAAGGATTGTTTCTTAGGAAATTATCAGATAGAAAAGGAATATTTTTCATTTTAGAAAAAGGTACATGACCCAACCTCTAATGCCAAATATGATCAAGAGATAATATAAAAGGTAAAGTAGGAACATTATTACCAGTTAATGAAGTAGACACAAAATTGGAATCAGAAATGCTCTTATTAGAATCATCAAGGATGACAGTTATGGTATTTACAAATGTAGAATCACATGCATCAATGGGAGAAATGGTATCTTAATGAAAAAGGTATAACATGTCACGACCCCCGTTCACCCTCCATGAACATGTCGTGATGGCACATAGTTCCTACAACTAGGTAAGCCCAACAGTGCAAAAATTATAATTTAACTTGAAAAATAATCAATTAAAACTGAACATGTGAAAAATAACAACTAAGTATAAGGCCGCCCGGCCTATAAAACTCTAAAGATATGTAGAAGTCTACAACTCAATCCCAAAATCCGAAAACTCACGGGCAACACAGGCTACAGAAGTGAAAAGTAAAGGCTCCAAACTCCAGAATATCTAGCAACTAGAAGAAGAAAACTAAGTACTAAAGATAGAAACAGAGGGAGACTCGTCGATCTACGAACGCAACCGATCTACCTCGAAGTCTCCATAGTCCTCCTGCCTCACAGAAAGTGAGCCTGAGTAGAGGTACCTGGATGATCTGCACATCAAAAATATGTGCAGGAAGGGCATGAGTACACCACAACGGTACTCAGTAAGTGCCAAGCCTAACCTCGGTTGGGTAGTGATGAGGAAGGTCAGGGCCCTACTGAGACAATATAAATAAGAAATAATAATTAACAGTCTAATAATCTGACAGAAATAATAAGTACAACAGTGAAATAAGGCAGGTCAACGAAAAAGTAACAACTACAAGGAACAGAGCAAACACAGAGTATATACAGCTCAATATCTAGATAACAATGAGGACCTCCCAGGATACCATCCCGTAGCCCCTTTCTCAACTGTCTAGTGGATCTCCCGGGATACCGTCCCGTAGCCTAACTCATGTACCATAACTGAAGGATCTCCCGGGATACCGTCTCGTAGTCCAACCATCAATGTGCAGGGGGAATCTATCAGGTATCTAACCCGTAGTCCTAAAGTAAAAGTGCAGGGGGATCTATCGAGAAGCGAACCCACAATCCCAAAGTAAATATGCAGGGGGATCTATCGGGAATCAAACCCGCAGTCTCAAAGTAAATATGTAGGGGGATCTATTGGAAATCGAACTCGTAGTCCCAAAGTAAATATACAGGAAAATATATCGGGAATTGAACCCGCAGCCCCAAAGTAAATATGCAGGGGGATCTATAGAGAATCGAACCCGTAGTCCCAAAGTAAAAGCATAACTACAGCCAGAAACAAACTAAGGAATGAAGTGCGGAAGACAAATAACAAATAGAACTAGCCTAGCATGTTTCACGTAGTACAGTCAAAACACTTAAGCAATTAGGCAGTCAAGTCAGCTAAACATTCTTTTTCCTAATCTAGCACAAGTTATAATTTCAAGAAAAATACAACAATTAAGAAAGAAAAGTAAGTTCATTAACTTAAGTAAAAATCAGATTTCCGACAATTGGCTCGAGTACGCGCTCGTCACCTCACGTACAAGGCGCTTCAAATATCAAATTACAATCCTAAGGGGAAAGGTCACCTATCCAAGGTTAGATAAGCCACTTACCTCGAACCAGCTCAATATCAATAGAAACCACGCCCTTGCCATGAGTATCCAACTCCAAATGGCCCAAATTCATTCAATCCAATTACATATCATAAAAAATATTGCAAACAACTGATTCCACTATTAAAATTAAAGCTAGGGCGCGAAAATAGGTAAAACAACCAAAATACCCCTCAAACCAATTTCTCAGAATCAAATAATTTTCATATTTTTAGAACTTTCATACTCTCACGAGTCTGACCATATAAAAATCTCCCAAATTGGAGGTCAAATGACCCTCAAAACTCAATAGTTTAACCAATGAAGTTTTACCCAAAATTATCCAATTTTTGACTCTTTCAAATGATGTATTTAAATATAAAATGATGAAATATAACAAAAGAGGATAAAAGAAAAGCTACCCAAAGATTTTATCTTCAAAACCCACTCAAAATCGCCTTTTCCCGGAGCTCTCAATCGATTTTTCAAACTTATGAAATTTAGCCCTCGAAATTGCTATTTCTTAACAGTCATTTCCGCTTCTGCGGACAAGGGACCGCTTCTGTGGTCCCGCATATACAGAAGACTAACCGCTTCTGCGGTTTTCACTTAAAGGGCTCCATTTCTACAGACAAATAACCACTTTTGCGGTACCGCTTATGCCAAAAATCAATCGCTTTTGCGGTTCCTGGAGGGGAAGGCCAATCTCGCTTCTGATGAGGAAGCCGCTTCTGTGGTTCCCAAGCCGCAGAAGTGAAAATACCAGAAGGAACAAAATACCAGCTACTATAAAACTCAGAAAGTTTCTCCGTTAACCAACCGAAATTATCCCGAGGCCCCCGAGACTTCAACCACAATACCACCTAATACCTTATTCGAACTTGTACCAATCCTTAAAACACCTAAAACAACACCGGAATCCGATTAAATCAAAGATTCAAGCCTAAGAACTTCAATTCTCTTCCAAATACAATTTCTATAAAAACAACTAACCAAAACACGTTCGAATGACCTCAAAATTTGCACACACAATCTAAATGACATGACGTGGCTACTTTAGCTTTCGGAATTCCAATCTGACCCTTGAATAAAAAACTCACTATCGGACCGGAAACTTCAAAAATACAAACTTCGGCATTTTAAGCCTAAATGAGCTACGAACCTCCAAAATACATTCCGAACATGCCCAAACCCTGAAATCACTTAGCGGTGCTAACATACTCTTCAGATTTTCATTCCAAGGTCGACTTCACATTGTTCCGGTTACGAACCATTTTTCAACTCTTAAGCTCTCATTTAGGGACAAAGTGTCCCAAAACACCCCGAATCCTAACAACGAACTTTTTGGCAAACCAAAATAGCAGAAATGAACTTAGGGTAAGCAGTTAATGGGCGATCGGGGCATAAATTCCAAAATGACCGGCCGGGTCGTTACTTTCTCCTACACTTAAACATTCATTCGTCCTCGAACGAGCATAAAGAACATACCTGAATTAGTGAAAAGGTGAGGGTACTAGCTGCGCATATCCTGCACAGTCTACCAAGTCGCCTCCTCAACCGGCTTACCCCACCACTGAACCTTTACTAAAGCAATATTCTTTGACCTTAACTTTTTTATCTGCCTGTCGAAAATAGCCACTGGCTCCTCAACATAGGATAGATCCTTGTCCAACTTGATTGAACTAAAATCCAGCACGTTCGATGGATCCCCGTGATACCTTCAAAGCATCAAAACATGACATATCAGGTGAACTCCAGATAGGCTAGGAGGTAAGGCAAGCTCTTAAGTGACCTCCCCAACTCCCCTCAAGATATCAAAAGTTCCAATAAACCTCGAACACAACTTCCCTTTCTTTCTAAACCTCATGATGCCTTTGATAGGCGAGACCCGAAGCAGAACCCACTCACCAACCATGTATGAAACATCACGGACCTTACTGTCCGCATAACTCTTCTGTATGGACTGGGCTGTATGGAGTCTATCATGGATCACCTTAACCTTCTCCAATGCATCCTGAACCATCTTTGTGCCCAATAGTCTGGCCTCACCCGGCTCAAACCAACCCACCGGAGATTTACATCTCCTACCATATAAAGCCTCACACGGCGCCATTTGAATGCTGGACTGGTAATTGTTGTTACAAGAAAACTCCGACAATGGCAAGAAATGATCCTAATACCCTCCAAACTCAATCACACACGCATGAAGCATATCCTCAAGAATCTAAATAGTGCACCCGGACTGTCCGTCTGTCTGGGGGTGAAATCCTATGCTCAACTCCACCTGAGTACCTAACTCTTGCTGCACGTCTCTCTAGAACCGCGAAGTAAATTGAGTATCTCTATCTGAAATGATAGAAACTGGAATACCATACAAACAGACGATCTCCCTGATATAAATCCCCGCCAACCGCTCCGATGAATAAGTGGTACACACTAGAATGAAATGAGCAGAATTGGTCAGTCGATCCAGAATGACCCAAATGGAATCAAACTTCTTCAAGGTCAATGGAAGTCTAGATACATAGTCCATGGTGATACGCTCCCATTTCCACTCTAGGATCTCAGTGTGGTGAAGCAACCCACCCGGACGCTGGTGCTCATACTTCACCTACAGGCAGTTGAGGCATCTAGACACAAAATAAACTATATCCTTCTTCATCCGCCTCCACTAATAGTGCTGGCTTAGGTCCTGATACATCTACGCGGCACCTGGATGGATGAAATACCGCGAACTATGGGCCTCTGCTAGAATCAACTTTGGAAGACCATCGACATTGGGCACACAAATCTGGCCCTACATCCTCAACACCCCGTCATCTCTGATAGCCACATCTCTACCATCACCACGATGGACTCACTACTTGAGGACAAGCAAATGAGGGTCATCATACTATCGTTCCTTGATATGATCAAATAAGGATGACCGAGAAACCACACAGGCTAGAACCCGACTAGGATCCGAAATGTTCAATCTTACAAACTCACTAGCTAAGGCCTGAACATCCATCACCATAGGTCTCTCTGAAGCTGGTAAATATGCCTAATTCCCCAAACTCTCTGCTCGGCAACTCAAGGCATCGGCTACCACATTGTCCTTGCCAGGGTGATAGAGAATAGTAATATCATAATCCTTTAAAAACTCTAACCATCTCCTTTGATGCATATTCAGGACCTTCTACTTAAGCAAGTGCTGCAAACTCTGATGGTCAATATAGATCTCACAAGGCACCTCGTACAAATAATGACGCCAGATCTTCAAGGCATGAAAAATGGCAGCTAACTCAAGGCCCTGGATGGGATAATTCTTTTCATGTATATTTAACTATCTGGACACGTAGGCAATCACCCTACCATCCTACATCAACACTGCTCCAAGGCCAACTCTCGAGGCGTCACAATAGACAGTATAAGACCCCAAACCTATAGGCAACATCAAGATTGGGGCTGTAGTCAAGGTTGTCTTGGTCTTCTAAAATCTCGCCTCACACTCCTTGGTCCACTGAAATGGGCACCATTTTGGGTCAATCTAGTCACAGGGGTCGCAATCGAGGAAAACCCCTCCACAAAGCGATGATAATAGCCCACCAAACGAAGACAACTACGGATCTCTGTAGCTGAGGAGGGCCTGGGCCAACTATGCACAACCTCCACCTTCTTTGGGTCCACCCGAATGCCCTCACTCGATACCACGTGGCCTAGGAATGCCATAGAACTCAACCAGAACTCACATTTTGAGAACTTTGCATATAATTTCTTCTCTCTCAAGGTCTGAAGCACTATCCTCAGGTGCTGCTCATGATCTTCCTGACTCCGGGAATATACCAGAATATCATCAATAAAAATAATAACGAATGAGTCAAGATATGGTCTAAATACACTGTGCATCAAATGCATAAATGTGGTTGGGGCATTATTCAGCCCAAATGACATAACAAGGTACTCGTAATGATCATACTGAGTCCTGAAGGTAGTCTTCGGTATATCTAGCTCCCAAACTTCAATTGATGGTAACCTGAGCGCAAATCAATCTTGGAAAACACTTATGCGCCCTGAAGCTAGTCAAGTAGATCATCAATATGAGTCAAAGGATAACGGTTCTTCACTGTAGCCTTATTCAACTGGCGATAATTAATGCATATACGCATAGAACCATCTTTCGTCACAAGACAGAAGCACTTCATGGTGAAACATTGGGTCGAATTAAAGCCTTACCAAGCAATTCCTACAATTGATCCTTCTATTCCTTCAACTCAGGAGGAGCCATGCGATACGGCAGAATGGAAATGGGCTGAGTGCCTAGCAACAGATCAATGCCAAAATTAATTTCTCTATCGGACGGCATGCCCGGAAGGTCAACTGGAAACACATCGGGAAATCCTGTACCTCTGGGACTTAATCAACAGAAGGGTATCAATACATATATCTCTCACATAAGCTAAATACGTTGCAGACCCTTTCTCAACCATACGCTGAGCTTTACGAAAAAAGATAACTCTACTGGAAGTGTGATCTAAAGTACCACTCCACTCAATACACAGAATACCTGGCATAGCCAGTATCACGGTCTTTGTGTGACAATCAAGAATAACATGATAGGGCGACAACCAATCCATGCCCAGAATAATGTCAAAGTCCACCATACTGAGTAACAATAAATCTGCTCTGGTCTCAAAACCACGAATAGTAACCAAACATGACCAATAAACGCAGTCCAAAATTAGAGAATCTTCCACAAAAGTAGAAACATAAACGGGGGCACTAAAAGAATCCCAAGGTACACCCAAATACAGAGCAAAATAAGAAGACACATAAGAATAAGTAGAGCCTGGATTGAATAGAACCAATGCCTCTCTGTAACAAACTAGTATAATACCTGTGATGATGGAATCAGAGGCAACAACCTTAGTGCAAGCAGGAATACAATAATATCTAGCCCGACCACTCTCTCGAGGGCGACCTCTATCTCTCCGGCCTCCGCCCCTGGATGGCTGAGTAGGTGAGGCAGCAACTGGAGCTGTGATCATAGCCTGAGAGCTCTGAGGAGCCCGCTGTGGCTGAGCAGTCTATGAAGATGCACCCCTACCAAGTCTAGGACAGTCCCTAACCATATGGCGTGTATAACCATACTCGAAACAAGCTTTGGGAAGACATAATGGCTATGAATGACTGGGGCTAGGCCTGCTGGGACTGACCTCTGGAAGTACCCTGCGGAGGAGGCGCGCTAGAAACTGGACGCGCATAATAAGGCTCCAGAGGTGTAGGCGGAGCTGGAGTACTGCCAGCTGTTGGTAAAGCTGAATGTACAGGGAGACCAGAATAACCTCTACCATAACGACTTGCTGATGCGGTTACGGGCACAAGAGTAGGGACCTGTCTCTCGAGACCTCTTGGCCTCCCGCTCCTCTCGCTCCCTGGTAAGCATAGCCTCAATCCTCCTAGCAATGCTCACTACCTGCTGGTAAGGAATAACCATCTCCAACTCTCGAGCCATGCTAGACCTGATGGGTAGGATAAGGCCCTCGATGAACCTGTAAACTCTCTCCCGAACTGTGTCAACCAAGGCCGGTGCATGCCTGGACAACCTGGTATAATGGATGGCATACTCTGAAATTGTCATAGCCCCCTGGCACAAGTGCTCAAACTCCACGCGCCATGAATCCATGAGGCTCTAGGGAATAAACTCCCTCATAAACATGTATGGGAACTGGGTCCAAGTCAGTGAAGCAGCCTCGACTGAACTGTCAAACTCATAAGTACTCCACCAATTATAGGTCGGCTCCCCAAAGTCGAAAGGCAGTGAAGGAAACCCAGCTGGACTCCACTATGCCCATAGTGAGAAGAATATGATGACACTCCTCCAAGAATCCCAAGGCATCATCTGATGCTAACCTACTGAACATGGGGGATCATATTTCTTAAACCTTTCAAGCCTCCGTTGCTTGTCCTATGAATCAGCTGACCCATCCTCGGGTTGAACTGGTGCTGCAGGTAGTGCAAAAATAATCTCTGAGGCCTGATCAACTGACACTCGCTGCTCAGGAGTTCGGACGGCAGGAGTCTGTGCTCCTCCCCCGACCTAGGATGTGGCTGCAGCAAGGGGAAGGAACCCTACCTACGCCAAGGTGGTGTACATGCTTATGAACTAAGCCAGAGTCTCCTGGAGCGCTGGAGTAGTAGTGACAGTAGTAGGTCTGCCAGGTGCCTAATCTCTGGCTGAATCTGCTGGTGGTACCTCGGCGGCAGCTCGCATAGGTACTCTGGTTGTACCGCATGTGTGTTCCTTGATCTCTACCCCGGCCCCGCCTTCTGGCGGCGGCAGCAGGGGGAACGGGTGCCTGGTCATCTCATGTAGCACATGTCCTCACTATCTGTGAGAGAATAGAAGACATAAGTTAAGGTTTGATATCCAAAAATATCGTATGACAAAGAATTCAAATGAGATGAAGATTTTTCCTAAATAGTTACATAGCCTCTCGTAGAGAAGTACAGATGTCTCCTTACCGCGCAGCGAGACTCTAATAAACTAGCTTGTATTTTGTGACTTCTGTGCCTTTCCTAACCCATGTGTTACCCATGTATTGTTCATTACTTATAAACCAAAGAATTAACCAATTATAATTGAAATCACACTTTTACAAACATAACAACACGCTTAATTTCTTAACAAGTTTACGATTTACAACGCCGGACATATATTTACATAAGACCACCCACATTTTACTGTCTACGGAGCCTCTAAGATACAACAGGGTGATACAATACTTGCCGGTAACAAGGCTCCGACTATACCTTACACAAAATCAAAATAAGAAATCAAAATAGGAGTGGCACGAGCCACGCAGGGCCCCGAGAGGAAAGGGTCTCACCAAAACGGCTAGTGGAAGGTGAAAGAGTGCTACTGCCGATGAACTGAAGTACCTGATGCAGATCCACCTACAATCATGACACAAATGTAGCGCCCCCGGCAAAAAGGAATTCAGTACACTGGAATTGTACTGGTATGTATGGACAAGCTTTGTCCCAAGTAAACTCAATCCATAAACAAATAAATCACGATAATAAAACAACCAACATATACACCAAGAAATAACGAAGCGAGCCAATCACGTTCCCATACTTACTTTATTTCAAGTAGTCCTCAATCCATATACAAATAGAGATCAAGAAAGAAAGAAACTACCAAACACACACGGAAAACACAATCAAGTCAAACAAAGGGGCAATCAATGCCCCACAGGTTGCATACTCTCCTTATGTCTCCTTTCACAATTTCACATCAATGATTTCAAAATAGTGTTCATATCAATTTCAATGACGATTTCGGTCGCTTTTTACCTTTATTACCCCGGCCACCCTTATTACCTCGGCCACCCTTATCATCCCAACCCACACCTTATTACTTCATGTTGCGGCGTGCAACCCGATCCCACCGTACAGTTTCAAATCACAAACAACAAACAAAAACACTGCACAAAGATCACAAACAAGGGCAATAAGCAACTTACAAATTTGTGCATGTTTTCCAAATACTTTTCAAGCTGGTACCACAACAATGTTACGATATTTCCATATCCACGAGTACCAATCCCATTATGTTCAACAGTTTATCAACAATTCGAGTTGTTTTATTAGTTTTCCATGAGAAGCCAAGTATGCCATCACTACTATTGTCCTCAATTTTTACCAATTATGATTTCCTTTTTCATCATTCGGTTCACAACACATAGTTAAACCAATCGAACACCCAACAACTAAATCAAAAGAATTACACAACAATTCTCATAAATGTCACATACAAAATAATTTGTACACATAAGGGCGATTTCACAAGGATCAAAGTTAGCCATACATACCTGGATTCGAATTCCATTTCTTTTATCTCCTACTTCAAATTCACCCAAGTTATCTTATGTTGCCAACTTCGCTTTTGAAAACTCTTACTTGTATCCACTCCTTGTTACTAAATTTCAAGTTTAAAGAACATGCATAAGTGTTTAATTTCCATTTTCAAAAGCTAATGCATGAATATCTTTCTTTCCCTTTAAAATCTGAAAATTAAGGAAGAATGGTTAGGGTTTTTACCTTTAGAATTTGGGGAAGAAGACACTTGCCCTAGGATTTTTGGTCCAAGCGATTTAGAAAGCACTCCTTGCAGATGTTAGGTTTCTCTCTCAAGAATCTATCCCCCCTCTCTCTTATTTTGCTCAGAAAATATGAAGAAATGAAGTTTTGGGGAGTTTTATTAAAGAAAAGATCGGATTAAACTTTTAGAAAAATCTGGGCCGTGTCAAATCTGCGGTCGCAAAATCAACATGGGGTCCACATAATGGACCGCAGAATTTCTTCCAAAAATCACATGTTCTGTTACGATATGCGACAAGAATGCGGTCCGCATTCGTGTTCTGCAGTCGCATAATGCACCACAGAAGTGACCTTCAAAAATCCTTAAGAAATTATGTGATAATTTTGCGGTCCGTATTTTCGTTATGCGATCGCATATTGAATCACATTTTCAACACCAATTTTGAAAAATCTTCTGTTACACTCTACGGTAGGAATGTGGTCCGCATAGCAGATCTACGACCACATTCTTGACCGCAGAAATGACATTTTATGGAAAAATTTATTCTTTCGATTTTTAAAGCTTAGATCATTACCAAGGGTCCGAACTGCGGCTAGCTTGCGAGTCGCGAAGAATTATACACATTCCTAACACATTATTTGGACCATGACACTATGAGCTACTACTAGGTTTTTAAGCACAAATTTTTACAGGGCCTTACAGTTCCCTATTCTCCTTATAAATATTTTCCAACCAATTGTTTTCCAAATATGATTGCTTGCCTGTCAATTAAGAAAAATGTGAGTGATAGAATCGTCCAAATAATTTCTACATATAGGGCTGTGAGGATCCATATTAATGCCAATTTTTGCGAGATATTGTCTACAAGGGATTTTATTGTGAAGGCATTGCCAAAGCAAAATTTTTATTTTATTGGGACAAGATAATTTCCAAATCCACTCAAAGTCCAGATTATTATTTTCCTTGGTATTGATTAAGTCGTAGCAAGTTCTAGACATGGAAATACCTTTCGAATTGATGGACCAGATGGGGATGTCCTTATTTGGATGCTTAAGATGAACTTTTTTTTTCTGAGAATGGCATCCTTGATAACCTCAGGAAGGATGAGAGATATGTTGTCTAAGTACCACTATTTACCATCAAAAATATTTCTTAGTTTTAGTTGTTAGTCATTTTTTGATAGAGGGCCTTCTATGTTATTTCTAAGGTTACCTAGGTTAGGGATCCAATTGGTCTCCCAGATACTCATGTTTGAAGAATGATGAAGTTGCCAATTGATACCTTTGGAGCGAATTTCCCACCCCTTTAAGATACCTTTCCAAATGAAAGAGTTGTATCTCTTGTAGCTAGTATTAGCACAGGTATTGATGATAAGTTGAGCCCAAGGGGTGGTAGGGTTAGTAATGGTTCCCCATGCAAGGTCAGCAAGAGTACATATATTTTTATCAATAGCTTTGTGGAGCTCAAGGCCTCCTATGATTTTTGGTTGACAAACAGTTGTCCAAGTGATTAGGTGCACCTTCTTTTTCTCATCTGTAGTACCCCTTAAGAAATCCCTTTGAACCTTATCAATCTTTTTCAGTGTACTCATAGGGATTAGGGTGAATTGCATATAATGATTTGGAATTGAGTTGAAATAGGAATGAGCAAGAGTTGTCCGATCTGCTATATTAGGAACTTGATTTTCCAAGCCGTTAGTTTACCTCTCATTTTGTCAATTATAAATTGATAGTCTCTAGGTCTAGGATTTTTGTGAAGAATAAGAAAGCCCAGATAGGTGCCAAAAGACGCAGTCTTTTTAATATTAAGAATACTGAAGATGTCATTGGTAAGAGTTGTTGGACAGTTGGTAGAGAAATAATTTTTGACTTTGTAGTATTTCTGTTCTGACCTGAGAATTTGCAAAATATTTCAAGACTTTCCTTAATGGTATGGCTTGATTTCTGATTGGCTCTAGCCATTAAGGTGAGGTCGTCAGCAAAAAAGAGATGAGAGAAATTGGGGACTTTTTTCCTAGGTTAATAGGGTCCCATTTTCCAATGTCAACTTGATGATTTATATAACGTGATAACATTTCAAGACAAAGAATGAATAAATAAGGAGATATAAGGTCACCTTGCCTTATTCCCCGGCTAGGTTGAAAAACATTGGTGATAGAGCTATTCACTAGGATAGCTATAGAGCTTGTTGAAATGCAATTTAAGAGAATTATTTTAAACTTTGGAGGAAAATTGAAATAGGTAAGAGTGTGATGCACAAATGACCATTGTAAATGGTCAAAGGCTTTTTCAAGAACGATTTTGAGAATCATATGACCTTGTCTTCCTTTTAACTTATGAAATTTAGAAATAAGTTCTTGAATGATGATAGCATTATCTGAAGCCCCCTTTTTTTCTTTAATAAAGCTAGATTGGTTAGGACAAATGAGCTGGTCAAGGAAAGGTTTAAGCCTATTTGAGAGGATTTTTGTGATGACCTTATCCAAAGTGATGCAATTTAAGAGAATTTTTTTAAAATTTGGAGGAAAATTGAAATAGGTAAGAGTGTGATGAAGAAATGACCATTCTAAATGGTCAAAGGCTTTTTCAAGATCGATTTTGAGAATCATAGGACCTTGTCTTCCTTATTACTTATGAAATTTAAAAATAATTTCTTGAATGATGATAGCATTATCTGAAGCCCTTCTTTTCTAATAAAGCAAGCTTGGTTAGGGAAAATGAACTGGTCAACGAAAGGTTTAAGCCTATTTGATAGGATTTTTGTGATGACCTTATCCAAAGATGACCGGATCTATTGCTGGGGAAGAAAAGTTCAAAGAATCGATCGGATCCAAAGTGAAATGGTATGTACATACATAAAGGAAGCCAACCTTGTGATCCGTTATCCTCCCGTTAGAACGGGGTTCTCAACCAGTACTGCCTCCCTCCACTGACAGTCTTCCTTCACTTTCCCTATATCGGTCACGAAGTTAATTTATCGGGATGCATATTTCCATCAGCCCGGTGTAGATGAGGGTCCATCGACAGAAAAATCCTTCGACGTATTGAACTCAGTAGGGGTACACTATTTAATGGTGGGTATCACCTTGGGGTTTCCTTTGGATGTTCGAGATGAACAGGCAACCTCATCTTTCCGAGGAACTATCTTGGAAGTTCTAGCCATGGCAACGGAAAGGACGAACCAATAACCGTTCGTGGGCTTCTCGATAGTCGTGTTTGATGGTGACCCTTGTGTGACTTTTGAGTTATGGTATTTAATGCTCTGATAGACTAACGCCATGATGATGATGCTTAAGGAGTAGGAGTTCAAAACCATTTCCTATCTCTTTGTTCTAGCAAACGTGAGGACTATTTGTATACGGTAGAAATCGATGGTTTGATTATACGATCATCAAGGGATCTCGAGGATTTTCAGTGATCGACTTTGAGGGTTCTCGGTGATCGACTTTGAGGCAATGTAAATTAGTGGTCTCGGTGGATCAAGGTGAAGTTCTCAAGGCGCATACATATAGTTGGCCAAGTCTAGTGGACTAGTCCATAAAATGAATGAAGGCATTAAATGGTTGTACCAACCCTTATCTTTCTAATTAATATATTTGTACTATATTGGGATTCCCCTCATATATATAAAGGGATCCTTGTCATTTTTTAAGGATCTAATGCTCAATACTAAATACACAAGAACATTCTCTATGTTCCCTTACACATTCTTTTGGTTTCATTACTTCACTTATTGCTTATATTCATTGTGTTCTATTTATTATTTTTCATTTATTGCTTATCATTGATCAGAAAGGGTCATCACTGTAGCTCTCGTAAAGTGTTAGTCCTTCCTCAATCGCCTTAAGTCGGTCATACAGATTGACCTCGAGGCCTTATAGACGACAGTTCGTGGCCCGGATCACCAATTATTTGGTTCGATTATCATATCGTCTTTAAGCTATAATCTTTATTTCTTACCTTTTGCTTAGTAACAATTGCTTAACAACTAGCATAAAAGTAGATCACATATTTTTAGAACTTCATAATCAAATTTAATTGTTATTATCATTTTTGCGGTAATCAAAGAGCATCTCACCATAAAAATGACAGGAGATGGAGCTTTTCTCAGGAACTAGACCGCCACACTATCCGGGGCTCGTCGAGCATATGCGTAGCTTTGGCAGACTAGCTTGATTTCCTTTAAATTGTTTTCTGACACTTAAGACATTCAGTATTTAGTTTTGAGATAAATACCCGAGATCTCGAGTAATGTTTGTTTTGACATTTTAAGTTTTAAATTAAAGCATTATTTCTCATATATTTATATTATTATTATATTTGCACTCTTTTCACAAATTTATTTGGCAAAATGGTGTTGGAGCCACTCCTAATTGCGAACTCGACATTTCAGAAGAGGGAAGAGCATTTGGTCACCTTCAAAAGTTCGGCGGCGAGGACCCAGATTGATTACCTCATTCTCAGAAGGAGCGATAGAGGCTTATGCAAGGACTGCAAGGTTATTCCGGGGGAGTCCCTTTTGACTCTTCATAGACTCCTAGTGATGGATGTCGGCCTCTGGGTGAAGAGGAAGAGGAGGAGTGCTCGGGGGCGACCGCGAATTAGATAGGGTGCTCTAACTAAGGAGAAAGCCCAGGAGTTTGAGAGGAGGTTAGTTGATGGTGGAGCTTTGAGAAGTTCTGGGGAAGCGGACGCAATGTGGTCGGAGACGGCGAACTTAGTTAGGGAGGTAGCACGGGATGTGCTCGGGGTAGCCAAGGGCTATTTAGACAGACATCGGGGTGACTGGTGGTGGAACGATGTAGTCTAAGAAAAAGTGGAGGTAAAGAAGGCGGCGTTTGCTAAGTTAGCAGGGAGCACTAACGAGGATGAAAGGAGAGTGAACAGGGAGACCTACAAGGTGGCGAGGAAGGAAGCAAAGCTGGCGGTTACGAAAGCTAAAAACGCGGCGTTTGGTCGCATGTACGAGGAATTAGGGGAGAGAGGCGGGGACAAGAAGTTATTCCAGTTAGCTAAAGTAAGGGAGAGGAAGGCGCGGGATCTAGACCAAGTTCGGTGCATCAAAGATGAGGATGGTAGAGTTTTGATGGGTGAGTCTCAGGTCAAGCAGAGGTGGCAGGCGTACTTTCGAGATCTTCTTAACAAGGAGGGGGATCGAAACATAGAGCTTGGGGAGCTGGGGCATTCAGAGCACCATAGAGACCTTGGGTACTGCAGGCGCATTAGGGTGGATGAGGTCATAGGGGCTTTGCGAAGGATGAGTAGGGGCCGAGCGACCGGGCCTGACGAGATTATCCCCTCTTAACTTTCTTTTTATATTGATAGAGAATCAATTAGGAATCAAGTTTATTCTATGTCCTTTCTTGACCGTGCTGATGTTTACCCTTCTCAGATGCGAAACTTGTCGTCGCAACAACAACTCTGTAGATGCGGTCCCGGTGCATGTGACTACTTTCCGCAAATGTGATATTGCATATGCATACAGTGTTCGGCAGGTGCAGAATCCCGAAGGATTTTGCATTTTTGTTACCTTTTTGCTCAATTCTACTTCAATTGAATTCAAAATTGTTCATGGTATCACATACCTTAAAATCTAGCAATGCACACCGTAAATTACCTTATTTTATAATTAAAGGACACAAAAACTAAAGAAAAAAGACTAGAATAAATGGTAAAATTACCACTTACCATTGTTACACATTATGTCTCTTATTGTTGAGTTATTCTTATTTAAAATTATTGTTACATGTTATCTATCCTATTGTTGAATTATTCTTATTTGAAGCCATTATTACTTGTTATGTCCTTCATTATGAGCTCGTTCTCCCGCCCATTGTGCTTTTATAATTTTTTTGTTGATTTGCTTGTCGTACTTCCGAGTTAGTGTTGTTGAGTCGAGGGCTATGCGTGGTTGTGGTATTGAAACTATTTTTACGGGAGTGTGGTAGAATATAGGCACATGTGGTGTGAGTTATTATATTGTTTTATGTTTTTGGCACACGTGGTATTGTTGAGAGGATTTTCGGGGTGTTCAAATATTGTTTGAACGTGAGTTGTCCGTGCTATTATTATAATTATTGATATTTGCACATGCGTCGTGACATGATGGGATATATTTGTGGGTTTGTGCATGTGGCGAGACAATGTGAGAATATTATAATATGCGTGTGACGAGATAGGACGAGCATTTATTTTATTCTTTCACACACGACGAAACAGGGAAGGCTATGTCGGGGTTGATTTGTAATTACCTGAGATGGCTTGGTGGCATTGTTATTGATGATATTTGTGTAGTGGTGTGCCTACCTTATATGAATCATGCATATTAAGGTTTTGTTGTATTGTTTCCCATGTTCCATTCGTTGTCTTTGATCTTACTTGTTGAATCGAGATGTGATAAAATACTTGCACAAGCATACACCGTAATTAGTCACTCATATCAGTGTAAGAAGATGAACCTGGAGTTTATTGATTATTTACATGCATTATTGTATGTCTGCCTATTGTGTGTGAGTTGACCGTGCAAATATGATATATTTCTACTATTAACACATGAATAATCCATACGGTTATGAGGTATTGTTACTACTAGCACATGAGTTTTTCATGCGGATATGAGATATTGTCATTCTCTTAGCACGTGATTTATCCGTGCAGATATGAGGTATTAATGGTATTGGCACGTGAGTTGACCGTGCAATAGGTGAGTTGTCCGTGCGGATGTGATTTGTAATGTGGGCACAAGATGCCAAGTTATTAAGGTTCGTGATTTGAGACTCGTGATTGTGATTATGAGTGTGGTACCTTCGAAAAATTCTTGTATAAACCTTGTGTGAGAGTGATTGTTCTATTGGGTTGTTACGTGTTTTCTATTACTTGGTTTCATTGGACTTTAACTGTATTCTGCTTACTTTACGATGTTATTACCTGTTGTTTCTAGTTGTTAATTGTTGCTTCTAGTTTTCTATTGCAAGTATTATTTTGTTATTCTTAGCATGTTTAGCTTTATATTGATATCGTTCCTTGTTAGTTTCATATTCGTACATGTATAGGTTATTATGTCTAGTAAGTCTCTTAACTGTTCCTCGTCACTACTCCACCGAGGATAGTCTTGATACTTACTGGGTATCGCTGCGGTTTATTCATGTTACACTTTCTGCAGATCCAGGTACTTCGGAGTGCACTGGTCATTAGTTAGCTGATTGTGAGTTACAGCAGAGACTTCAAGGTCGCGTTCGCAGGGCTCGGAGTTACCTTCTAAAATTTTACTTTGTACTGCTTATTTCTATTTCGGAACAGTTGTATCCAGATATTTTTTAGCTAGCTCGGTAAAGTTTATGACATTGTACTATCGGTTTTGGGATATTGTACATCTATTGATGATTGTTTGCGTTGTATAGAAATTTTTGGTTCATATTAAATGGTTAATTCGTATAAATTTGATAAATAACTCTCTATGTTAGGCTTACCTATTCCTAGAGATCATGTGCCATCACGACTCTTGAGGAGGGATTCTGAGTCATGACAAAATTTCAACAAATAATATACCTAAGTATTCATAATGTTTTAAGGCAAGCAATTCTCATTCTCATAATTGGACTGAAACGTTATTCTTTTTTTTTTTTTTTTGCTAGATCATAGATGTCGAATTAGGTCGTCATTGATCAACTTGAGCTTGTATTCTTCTTTTTTTAAAAGTCATATTACTAGTTTAAAGTCTACCTATATACTACACTCTCCAAATTGAGATTATATTGAATTTGTTGTTGTATTTGTTTTGATTAAACGGATCGAATAAGTTCACCATTAATCAATTTGAGCTTATATTATTTTATATTTTTTTTAACAAACAGATTTTAATAAAACGTTAATAATTGATACGGATACACATGCAAAAATCTAGTAAATAAAAAATTACGAAATGACTTCTTATTTTTCTAACATGTCGAATATTTTAAATAAAACCAATTTACCATAAAACAATTAATATTTGAAACCGAAGAGAGTAGCCTTTGAAAGCATGACGATCAAAACAACACCCGCTTCGTCAATTTAAGGCAGGAAGCCCTGGAACCACAACAAATCCTAACACATGGCCGATACCTCTGAGATCTTAATATTTTGGCATAAATACTTGTTTGGTGCTCTACATAACCCAACTGAAAATGCTCGGAGTGAAACTTGCATTTGAATTATAAGCAAGGGTAGTTAAGAATATACGCATATAC